>VXBX01008451.1:328379-367658 GCA_013400415.1 Scytalopus superciliaris | reverse complement strand
CTTCGGCAGGTACTGGGGGCGGGCGGCGGGGCTGTCACCCCGCGGCATCCCCGGCTGCCACCGCGGGGGCGGGCGGCGTGTCGCGGCTGCCCCGCGGGGAGGCATTGCCGCGCCCCGCGGTACCCGCGGCATCGCACACACGCACCGACACACACACACCGACACACGCCGACACACACCCCCCGCGCCCCGGGGCACACCGGCGCTGCCGCGTGTATGTGCGGCACCCCACACGCCCCCAGAGAGAGCGCTCCATCCACAGGCGGTGACCCACGTGTGCGCGCACATCGCGGTGCGTGCCCTGCTCGCACCCGCACCCGCGCAGTGCCCATCCGCACACGGGCTCGCACACCCCCGGGCACCACGTGCGAGCACCCGCACTCTGTCATGGACCCCTCGGACACGGAATGGCCAGGGGTGCCTTGCACGTGTGAGGGTGCGCACACACAACACACACAGAGCGCGTCAGAGGTGACACAAGAGCACCGGCAGCATGTGCGGGAGTTCCGTGTGGCGCTCAGAGGGGCTGTTTCGGCACGGGGGTGTTGAGCGTGGTAGATGAGGTGTTTTTATTGGAGCTGGGTTTGTTGCATGTGATACACGGATATGGAGTGTATGTATACATCCTTATCAGCAAAGGTTTGTCCATATGGTAAACGGTGCGATGCGTCGTGGGGAGTTTCCTTTGATGTGCTGTGCTNGGAGTTTCCTTTGTTGTGCGGTGCTGTGCGGGTGTGTGTGTGTGTGTGTGTGTGTGTGTGTGCAGTCCTGGGTTTGTTAGATGAGATCCACAGATGGGGGGGGGGAGAGGGTGCTTCTGTAGCTGTGGGTGCAGGGCTGATATATGAGACTGCTTATGGCAGGTACTGGAGAAGAAATGTTTGGCAAGGAAATTTAGCTTCAGAGGATACGAACTGTCAGACTGATGGGCGCACCCCCTCACAGCGAATTCTCTCCTGCACTTCCGCGATGTGCTGCTCATCCTGGGTCTTGCAGGCACGTGCTCCTCGGAGCAGAGGGATGGAATAAGGCCCGTGTGTCACAATTTGGCTGCGAGTTCAAGCTGTTGAATTGCAGTGTTGTGCTTTCTAGCTCGGTGACCAGTGAGCCAGCCTAACCCACAGTGTTGATCTTCTCTCAGGGGCAGGCAGGAGCGGCATTTTGGACAAAGCCTGGGAGCTCCTGTAAATGGTAGAAGTGCATACCTGAACTCTGAAGCAGGAGAGGCTCTTAATATCATGTGCAAGCAGTAGTGGTGGGTATCAACAGCCTCTTCAGATGGTTAGGATGGAAGACTTTTTCTTTCCTAACTGGGACACCTATGCTCGAATTACATGTTTGACTAAGTTGTGACTTACAGGCATATCTATCTGAACAATATCTCATTCATTATCAGTTCCTGGTCAGAAACAAAAATATCTGGCTCTATGTGAACTAGAATAGAAATTTTAGCAATCAGTTTATGTTGCTACTGCTGTTGCTCTTCCTTTTTGTGTGCTCTTTGTAGAAAGCAGGCACTTGACACTGAATACCAAAGTAACACAGAAGTAGTTATTTCTAATCACTGGAGTAGTTTTCCTACTTGAAAATGTTTATCAATAATTTAGATAAAGTTTTTACAACCGCTTTGTGTAATTAAAGGGAGAACAATTCTACAACCATAACTTCACATCTAGGCATGAGATTATTTAAGATGCAGTTCAATAGGAGCTGTTTTAGATTTAGAAGACTTGAGATAACCTGCAGGCTACCAAAATTTGCATAGTGCTGTTAGACTCATGGCTGTTTGAGATGTCAAAAGCCATATTAGTGGTATAGTATAATAGTAGGTATAATAGTAGCTTATGGTGGATGGACCTATTTAAAAATACTGTAAAAAACCTCTATTTAATCCCTTGATAGTGCTAGATAAATAATCATACTTCAAATGAAAAAGTAGTTCTTAGCTATAACCATGAAGTTAGTTCTATTCATTTTGCATCATCCTGACACAGGCAGATAGGCAATCGTTCATTTCTTCAGTTTAAGCAATTCTCATGAGGCCCATATAACCTATGTACTATATATAGGTTCTGTAGATTTGACAGTCAGATTCTGAGCAATCCAAGCATGACTGTTAGTATTTTGAGACTGTTTTGATTTTCCTAAAATCTGACAGATGCAGTAGAGAATGAGCAGCTGTTCATGCATATATAAATATGGAGATAGTATGTATGCATTTTTATATCTGTCATATATATAATATACAGCTAAATAAAAGTTATTCTTATATACATAATATATAAACCATTAACATTTATTAAGACTGTGAGTTTTACAGAATTGGCATTCCCATGGATGTTGACAATAATTTTGCTTTCCATTTGCACTCTCTTTCAGAAGTCTCAGTGATGCCATAGTTCTTACTAGGGTCTTGAGATATGCATGAACAACCATAAAAATGTTATGGCTTCTGTAGCCTCTGCCATTAAAGGAAGATTGTATGCCTCTCTTGAATTTGGCCATGGGTAGGGTCTGTGGCCTGCAAATTCAAGACAGTTGTTTTAAACATTGATCTTGAGTCTGTTTCTGAAGCATGAGGTTACTGCTCACTACTGCAGAGGTGAATGATGAAAAGCTAGTCCAGACTCTCAGGTGGCCTCATCTCTAATGAGCTGCCAGGCCTTAAAGCTCCCAGTTTGTCTGCAGAGAACTACACCCTTCTCCCATGCCGCGGTTCCTGAGGGTTCTCCCCCTCAGCCCCTGCCTCAGCCCCTCCCTGCCCACCCACTGAACTGCAAAACCCCCCCTCAGGTGGGGTCAGGCACAGACCCTGGCTGTCACTTGCAGGGCCCATGCTGGGCAAGGGACACATGACTAACGGGGGTAAGGTTGGTAGCCCAGTGTGTGCACAGTGGGTAGTCGAGCCTTAGGACACGGCTGGCTTGCACTGCCTGCACATATAATTCCCAAGTAAACCAAAGGACTTTTAATTACTCTAGTGGCTTTAATCTACCAGCAGGACACAAAACTTGCTTATCTGGTTGCCAGTGAGAAACTGGCTATGTATTTTGTAGCTCTGATCTACAGCATGGCAGAGTGCTGAATGGAGACATGATCTAATCAGGAATAGCTGTCCAGAGAGAAATCTGGTAAGGTACCCCTTATGGTAAGTGTGGAGGAGCGTAAGGATTTGATTTCCTGGCTGGAACGTCTGGTAGCTCTGAGATGCAGCTTACATGGTACGTAGTGTTTTCCCTGTGATTAACAGTTTTCAAATCTTGGCTTATACTTTAGCTGAAAGCAGGTGGTGAAAATTGTCAGGGAGGGAGGGGAAGATTGGGTGTCACTGACACCATTTCCAGGTTTTGTAATGAAGTATTTCCAGAATCTTTTAAAAGATTGCCTTTTCTTTTGAAATATTCTTTTACAGAGTTGAGTAAGTTACCTAGATTTTCAAAAGTTAGTTTTATAAACAGTATATTTTACTAAATTAAACATTACTTCTCTTTATCTTCACTGAAATGTTTATGTATTCAGGTTTTGACATCTTTACATTGTTGTCTTCTACAAACCTCTTGCCTGGTCAGAGGAGTTGCTACAATTTGAACTTTAGAAGCAAGCAAAACAAAGATTAGCAATGACTGCTGGGAGGAGGAGGGAAGCAGGAGAGACTGCCTGTTTGGATAGAACAGCCAGTGCTCACCTGTTGCAACCAAACATGAAGTTTAGCAGAGATTAACACACTTACCAAGAGTTTCAACATTTTCTGGTTATTTCCCTGGAACTTTTCTAGTGTTTATAAATAGACAAGAGCCCCTGCTTAGCTCACAAGAAGGCTTGACCTTTGTAGAGATTCTTTCAGTGGACTTCCACGATGCAGACACTGCTGGTCAGTGCCATAGTAGCAATATTTGAACAGCCAGTGTTAATGTCACCCTACTTTGTAGGGTTTTTGGTTCCCTTCTAAAGCCCTACACCAAACGGTCTAATCTTCTTTTCACATCTCTGATCTTTTCCAGGCTCCTATTTTCATGCTGATGCCCTTATCCTCTGTCTTGTTTCATAGCTCACAGCTCATGATCAGATTACATCTTCTGCAAATTGTGCTGTGTACATGTTATTTCCCGAAATTCTTGGTTTGTATCAAATAACAAGGAGTCCCAAGTATCTCAAAGATCATGCTCACCACTTCTTTCCACAAGAAGAAAATAAGAATATTTTCAAGCAATGATTTTTCTGACTCGGGTATTTTACAGATGCCTTGAAAGGTTGTTTCCAAACAAGTTTTTTGAGTGGAGAACCGTGCTTGCTCGACATGCAAAGAAATTGGCTTTTCTTTTCCAAGTTAGTATTGAGAAACAGGCAATTGTATTCGGCATTTGAAAAGATGATTAGCTTTAATTTAGAAAATGGAATCATTGCAAGATTTTTCTGAAATAATAATGTATTTAGTGTTTAGTACATCCTACACAAAATTAGTATTTTTAAACAATATAATGTGAATTTCTGTTTAAGCTTTTAGTAGTTTCCTGAAGATGAACAAAATGTTGTGTTTTAGAGATTGTTTTCAAAGAAAATCCCTTTTTTCCCCCCCATATACTGACTACTTTATAGAGTGGAAAAGTTTATTGCAACATATCTGTCATTCAGTTTTCAAAATGTATCCGTGAACAGCTGTTTCTATTTACTAGAATGTGCCAGACAGAAGAATCTCAAATCTAAGTCCTCCTTTGGCTCTTAGTCAGGGGTGGTGTTTGACAGAAATGCTTGATAAGTGTTCTTCATCTCATAACTATGCTATAACATCTGAGTCAGCCTGTGCTTTTTTCAAATGTTCATAGGATAAAATAAGTGGACTTGGCTGCATTTCTTTTTTTCCCCCTTTTTTGTGGGGGGTTTGTATGTCCAGATATTTTGCAACAGTACTTAATCCTGTTGGTTGAATGGCTTGGAGAAGCGAGACAGCCCATGTGTTTTCAGGGAGCAAACTCTAGCAGCTTAAACAAAGGTCTTATTATCTGTGCCTGACTAGGTGAAAGTGGAAATACTCTCAAGACTCAGAATGAAAGCTGGATACTGGCAAGTGCTCCGGGGTAATGGAGACAATGCACTAACAGTGCGGTCTGCAAGAGGCATTAACAGTACTTGCTGGGATCCACATCATCCTGGAGGCAGCCTAAAGCTAAATCTGCATACACAAAAGTGCCCTGTCTCAGAATGTGCTGGCAGTCTCACCCTGGAGGTGCTGTGCCTGTTCCTGGATTGAAAAGCTAGATCACAGTAATAGAGCAGATTTAAAAGAAGATAACAATAATAGCAAAGTGACTAAATAAAAGCAGGATGAAATTGCACTTGCACTATCCATTACTTCTCCAAGGCTAAAACCTGCAATGCAAACAACACTGAAACCTAGAGCTAGCAAATCAATTATGATTTGCAAACCAGCTGCTGAGATTCAGACTGGACCTCTGAAATGTTGCCAATGCCCCCAGGGTGGCTTCTAGACAAAGCTGTAGCATGGACATAGTTATGGCAGCATAAGGCAATTATCACACACATCAAGGAGCTGATGATCAGCTGTTTCATCCCGAAATATTATGGTGTGAATGAAAATTAATATGTAAGACACTGGACAGTGTGTTCCCTGTAATACAATGCCTGGGACTAGGATGCCACTCCTATAAAAGCTCTGTCAGTAATTTTCTCATGATAGTAATAATTTTCAGCAGTACTAGCATATCTAAAAATTGAAAGGGAATGTTTTATAAAAGGCCTTTCTCATGGAAAGTTTGACCAATTTGTTGCAGGAAGTAAAATCATACAAGTAGAAAACACCATTAAATTTAGAGAGATTTTTCTAAGGCCACAGAAACCTTTAGCACATTGTCTGAAAATGGCTGTGCCACCATTTCACTCTACACAACACCAATAGGACTGAGATGCATGTACAGCCGACACTTTGCTTAAGGTAGCTTGAGGCACGAAGCTATAGCAGCTGAGCAAGAGATTCTCAAGTTCTCAGAAATATGGAAAAAGTAGCAAGCCAGAGCAGATACCAGCTGAGGTTGCTGTGTCTTGGTTGCACGGGCAAGCCTGGCAAAAGTGTGATGACAATCTTTAGAAGACAGAGATTCACAGGTACTAATAATGATGGTTGATCTGTCAAAGTGTCCATACACTTGGAGAGAAATCTCAGCTGTCTTCAAAAATTACTGAAACTGAAGCCTAGAGAGCTAATGTATACTTAATATCATACATTTACAGCCACATTGTAGTGCTCACCTCACTCAGAGCAGATGTTCTTTGAAAATCACAGGCAATGAAAATACGGTTTGAGGAGTCTAGAAGTACCATCTATGGGATCATAAACAGAAGCCTCAATTTTTCCTCAAGAAAATCTTTTAATCAAGAGGTGGATTAGGTTTCCTCTTGCTACTATTTGAAGGCATTGTTATCAGGTTGCAGCACCAGAGGTGCAGCTGCAACAGTGGTGCTGGGGCAGGAACACAGGGCAAGCCCCAGAGAACAGGTGGAAAAGGCCAATAAGGCAACAAGAAGTAGAAAAGAAGTGCTGGAAAGGTGCTTCAAAGAACTGGGAATAATTTGCTGGTCTATAAAGAGCAATCAGCACCACAGTTCGGGTGGAGCTCAGTGCCTTGTTATATGTCAGGGCCTGAACTTTCCCAGCTATATTGTGACTTTTTTCTCCTCTAAATTGCAAAAGAGATTTGGAATGATCTGAGTTCCTACCTGATACATCTGTGTAAGTCTGTTCTAGATGTGTGGGGAAATCAGCTATCCAAATGAAGGCACTAGTGAGCTCATCTCACTGTCTTTATAGGCCTGTAGTGTAAACATCAGACATCTGTATTAATCACCTTGTCAAGAGGGAGAATTGGACCTTTAAGGGCACGAGCCATCTGTCTTATTTTCAGTTTGTGGTTTAGGACAAGGTAAATCCTAGATTTGTCTGTGGATCCTCATCGAGTAAAAGGGGATCTAGAGAAATAGTATAAATGTACATGGATTGCAAGCTGTATACAGTATATGGCATCCAAGTGTGCAGTATACATGCAGCTTCTTTACTTTCAACCTAAATGAACTATTTAAATCTTCACTGGAAGGTTGGGATGTGGGAAATGCTTCCGGCAGAACACTTTCTGTGTCACAGCATTAGCTGGTGTCTCAACACAACTTGAAGCAGATACCAAAATCCTTGCATTTCTCCGTGTCAGACATCAGAAAAACTGCCCCATATGCAACAGTACTGTTGTTACAATGGTTGCTATGCTGGCTCTCCTTCAGCACTCCTTCCTGTCAGGTTATTGGACACAGGTAATTCCAGGAAAGATTGAATTACATAAATGGAGTGGGGAACATTAAGATCAGGGAAGTAAGAGGTCAAGCCTGTTCTGAAAACATGGAAGTCCCCAGTTTTCGGAAAGTGAGTGAATAAAACCTGCAACTTTCTGAGAAGGAGAAAGGAAGGTTATTGCCATCATTTGGAACCTATGAAGTAGGCAAAAATACATTTTTTTAGTCATTGAATTGCAGGTGTAGATCTTTGTGTCCTTGACGAAAACTGAAAAAATATTACTAATAATACTCATTTAGCCCTTGCTGTATAAATGAATATTTCCATATCCATTACTGTGATGTAATATATCATTTGATGGAGAGAAAGTCAAATACAAAATGTGAAAAATGAGCAATAATAGATAAGCAATATCCGAAAGCATTCTCTGACACAAGCCATTGGACATACAGTGAAATTATCCTGAAGATACCACATTTCATTTGAATAATTTATATTTATGTCTCATATTCCAGAACAAATTGTTGTTTGATTTTTTTTTTCTGCATCTTTAGATCTGGTGAAATACCATAAAGTTGTTACAGCTTCACCCTTCTGAGAGATGTAATTCATGTAAGTCCCAGGGTCAAAGCAACTAGGACCTTATCTCATTTACACCTGTATTTTAGGCTCTTTGGAGAACCGTCATCCTCTGTAGGTCAGTGTAGCCAACCTCACTTCTGTCTCACACATTGAGATTACAGGGGGCAGTTAGTACAAAAGTAGATTTATGTAGAAGAATCCTGGTAGGTCTGAGCAGAATCCAGCTTCTTTATTTGGGACCTGTATATTGCTTGCAAAGATTTATGTAAAGTTAGACTATAGCTTTATTCCAGATAATTGCCTCGTATGAGATACCATAAGAGAAATGGTACTCACAGAAAGAACATGACCATTCTGTGGAGTTATAAGCAGGTAAAAGCACATTATAGAACAAAGTGCATTCTTGGCCTTGGAAGCAGCAAAATCTGTAATTTCTTTCTTTTTAGTTCAAATTACTTCCAATTTTAACAGTTTAAAGAGAAAGGCAGTACAATCACCTTCCGTGAATGACAGGAAAGGAAAAGGTTGTTTTCCGTTAAGAAGTCAAGAACAATGTAAAATAATAGTCTGTTGGTCATGGAAAAGATAAATTGCCAATAAAATTAATGAAAATATCTTTTCTTTGAAAAGATCAATAATGCTGTGAAGAATTTGACTTGTTTTCTTTGAAGAGGTTGTAGAAAAGCTTTGTCTGCTAAAAGGCAAGGGCAGTATGTCAAATATCCAAGATCTATTAAATCAATTTTCATAATTTAATACTATTTTATATACTTTACAAGGTGTAAATCTCTCAGAAGAGAGAAAACAGAAACATTTTCCTTGTCCTGTGAAGACACAGACTAGCCAAACCCATATTGAGAACTGAAACTGAAAGGGGATATAAATAAACAAAAACTGGACAGGTGTCCATGACCAGGCTGCTATCAAAACAAAGCAAACTGAAAAGTTCTCCAGTGGGAATTAATCACTGAGTAATGTCTTATTATGGGGCAGATTCCCATGACCATTCACAGAGAAGAGATGGAGGACTTCTAGGCAAAGGTGGATTACGCATTTGCAGTGAAGAGGAACAGTTTGGAGGGAAGGTGAGCTGTGAATCTACAAAAGAAGCTGAAAGTCCTCCTGTGCACAGTAACCTCCTTTTATGTGGGTTTGGAGATAACCTGCCTTGCCTTGCAGAAGGCAGCCTGTCACGGGTACTAATCTGAGCCTTTGCAAGAGCTGATGGACTCTCAGTGGGCCATCAGTGTAGACTCCTGAAGAGAGGAACAAAGGAAATATGTGTTACTCCTCTTTGATGTCCTCACTGGGCTGTAACAAAGTCTGTAGGAGATACAAGCTACTCTGTTACACACAGAGAGAAAAGCTGTTGGTGTGGAGGCTCTTCTTTCTGAAAGTGGAACAAAGCTGCTAAAGAAGGATGTACTGAAACAATCCATACATAACCAACCCAAGTTCAGTAGAAGGCAATAGACTATGCATTAAATTGAATCCCTTTCTTCAAGTTGTAGAGCTGCAGAAATGCAAGTGTAGGATTCCGTACAGGTAGAATTGCAAGTGGCAATATTCTCTTTGGCAGAAAAGAATCTGTGGCTGAAACTGAGGTGCCTTTTCTAAAGCGGTGCCTTGATTTACATGTTGACTTGTCCCAGGATGTAAAAGATGGTATCATCCGACACCTAATTCCTTAAATATAACATCTTGTTAAGCCATTTTTTAAAGTGAAATATTAATAAAAAACCTAATAAGACAAAGGTATCTGCTCTAGCTTTTCTGTATTGCTCTTGATGAAGTCACTGTGGTGAAAGAATTAACAAAGAACATTCTAACAGTTGCAAATGGAACCAGGGAAAGTAAAATGACACATTATGTAGGTAAAACAGTGTGTTATGTAGCCCATAGAAATAGGCCAAATCATCTCAATCATATCCCAGGCTGCAAAAATAATGCTATGGATAAAATCATTACTTACATTAAGGACGAAAGACAGAACAGAGCAATCCAAAATTCCGTAACATTTCTGTCAAGTATTTGCAGAAATGATTTAAACATAAGTTGATCCACAGAGCTAATATTCCCTATTATTTCTAACTGAAATCTCAGAAGGTACTAGTATGTGCAGGAATGGTTACAAACATTTGCTAGGAAAGTGATGTCCAGTATTCTTAAATTAATTACACAGATTTTTTACTTGCTTTGCTGTTTCCCATGAGAACTTTCAAAAACCTGTAAGAATAAGAAATTTTACAATCATTTTCCAAGTGGGAAAGAATTAAATGAACTGTCTGTATCCAAATCTTCTTAGGTGTTACTATGAACAGGAAAAAAAAAAGTTCTTAAAAGGCATAATATAACTATGACAACTGTAAGGCTTAATTACTTTGTGAGTCAGTCTTTGAAGAACAGATTGCTTTTTGCTTCAGAATGGACAGTTTTCAGGACTGTGAAGCAGATATGCAATCCATGTGTTTGAATCTGCAGCTACACCAGATTCAGAGTTTTGCAATAGAAATATGTAAATAGAATAACAAAGAAGTAAGAACACAGTTATGACAGCCAGTTAGTTTTCTTTCAGGGTTATAGACAGAACAAAAAATTGGATACAATAAAAGTAAACTTCCATAATTTGAACAAAGTTAGTCCAATGTGTTATCAATGTAACCAGCAGAAAACGTCTGATTTCCTAAATGGGAAAGAAGAATGAAATATAATAGTTTATACATGAAGTGCTGCCTATGTCTATAATTAGATGGAATCTCAATAAAAACATTTAAATTCTATTAGACACTTTGCAGATTATGATGTGAAATGGTTTGCTTCCATAAGAGGGTGGAAATGGTACAGTATGGAAAAGAATGAGCTACCTAATTTGGATTTGTCCACAAAACAAAGGCTGACCAAAAGAAAACAATGTTTCCAGAGAAACTGGAATTGTTTTCCCTGTGAGAAGTAATGCTAGTAATATATCATGCAGAGTACATGCTAATTTTCCAAATGATAGATGTTTATAGAAATGCCATTCCCAGAATAGAAACTCCCAAGTATAGAGCCTGAAGTGTTACTACTGTTTAAGTGTAGCCACTCTGCTGTGTTTAACACTAGTCCAGATAATTCCAAAACAAAGCAAAATAACTTACAAAGTGCATGATCATGTTCTTTTTGAACTTAAATTACCTGGTATATATCCTTAACACATTTAAAGCAAAAAAGACAAGTGGGTAACTAGAATAAACTAGTCTGACTTCAGTTTTGCCATCAAAAGGTGTGGGAATTGCTGTTGCTGCCAGTGATGCGTTCCCCCTTAATCAGAGGCTGCTTTCCCAGGCAAGTCAAAAGAGGAATGTTTATGTGTAGTTTGGTGGCCCGAGTGCAAATCCAGAGCCTGTCTTGCCCAGTTTCAGTGCCATTTGAAGGAGAAGGGTGGGTGTTGCACTGGAGTGGCTGAGCCATAAACAGCCAAGGCTTGTGTCTGGCTCCCCCCCGGGGGCAGTAACCCTTGGCAGAGGGGCAGCCACAGACACTGGGGCATCTTTAAGAGCAGCTGCCCTCTCTGCTGTGTGTCTGTAGGTGTAAGCTGTAAACTTACTTACTGAATTGTTTAAACCCAGCAATATTTATCAACTGCATGATTCTGTCACAGGTGATGACAGGGACCTATTGTGCCTGATTTAGATAGTCAAAAATGAAGAGCTGTTCTATTTAGTTTAAAAAGAAATAAATTAAAAGTATGGCACTTAATTCTGTAGCTCTAATTCTTTGTTTTCACACTGATGTGACTTTCTTTGTCTAAGCTGTTATGCCAAATGTGCAGTAGTGAGCAGTCCATATATTTTTCTTCTTCACTCGGGTGAATGAATTCTGGACTTGTCTTAAGCAAAGGGAAACGTGCATAAGTTTAATGGGATAGAAGCAAATTCTTCAGAGAATCGGTTTTAAACAATTTTAAGAATGTTTTGGTAAGTGTCTGCTGTTTGGTGACTGCATGTTGATGCACACATTGTCATCAGTGATGATAAATAATTCTGGCTGTCTTTCTGATCTCCATAGGCTTCCTTATTCCTGTTGCATCTGGGCTGTTGATATATTTAAACTGGACATCCAGCCCCTAAAAACTAGTTCTGGAAATAACCATGTTTTTCATGTGGGCTGAGACCAAGCCTTAGCATAGTTTAAACTGCCCTTATGAGGGAAGGAAGTTTATTCTTGACACCATAAGTCAAATAAGGCTGTTCATGTTGTATATTTAAGGCTGCTTCCAAATATGCATCTCTGCACCATAGCAAAAATACTCTTGAGTCACATTCAGCTCCTTTCCTCTCAAAAATAAATGTGGAAGTGCATCATAGCTTTTTGGTTTAGAGTGGAAAGAATGCTGAATGGCTTTTCTCACATTAAAAAACCCAACAGGATGAAATGCAGAGGGTAAAGTGGTTACTGAACACAAATTCTTTCAGAAATATTAAATATCTGGAAATTCCTCTCCACTAAATCCATCCTGTTGAGTGTACACTGCACAACAAAAACTTACTGTCTTTTGTGACTTAAGCAATTTACTAATGAAGTGGTTGAGAAGAGAAGCAGTAAAAATAGTTCTTGTAAAGCCTGTGGAATAGTACAAATATTTTGCTAATCATAGTTTTGTGAGTCTGTTCTACACTAAGATGATTTTCAAATGTTTATATTAGCTTTTGATGAGTATGTAGTAATTCCCCTCTTCTCTCATCAGTGGACAGACAAGGAAATGTTGTAAGAACTGTATGTTATTTAACATAAAATTAGTGTCTAATAACAAGCTTTGTCCCTGCAGTAGCTGACAAAGGTAGAAGTACTCTGAGGTGGGGGATTTGTTCTCTAAAATATATGTGGCAAAGTGTACTTCAAGTATTTTTGCATTCCAGATATAGCACCTTTCAAATAGACTGGTGTGGATTGTTTGCATAGATGCAATATAAATTAGATTGAGCAACCTTGATGGTTGGGTTTGGGTTTTGTTGTTTGTCTGTTTGTTTTCATTCATCATCTATTTTGGCTTTTTTATTCAAGCTAGGTCAGTTTGCCAGACAAAATTCACAGGTGGTCCGCAAAAAAAATACCACCATGACTGAGGGTAGAGTGCACTGTGTCTCATGGGAGGAATAAACAGTGGGAAAAGAGAAGGGAGGAAATCTTTTGCAGTGACAGTGCCACAGAGATGTTGTGTCAGGAGACTACAGCCACAGCAACAGCGGTCTGAGGTCTAGTTTATTGTCTTTATGGAAGAGTATTTCTTCAGTTCAGGTAGTGACATGATATTACCAGTGCTTTTCTGACTGGTGAGATCTTAAAACTTGTGCAAAGGAAATACAACATGTGAAAGTCTTTTTCTACTATAAGCTGCAAACTGAAAAAAAAAAAAAAAAAAAAAAGAAAAAAAACTGTGGAGAAATTTCACAAAAATATTTTAAGAAAGACTGGAACATTTTCATGTTGTGTCTTGCTCAAGCTTTTGTGAAGACAGTTTTAGGCTCATTTGACTTCTGGCATTCATTAAGTGTCTCTATACTGGAGCAGTAACCTATAAAGTCTTCTTGACTTCTATATTTGACACTCCTGGCAAGAGTGACAAAATGTACTTGCCAAATAATTATCTCCCATGGCAAGTCACTGAAGAGATGGAAAAACACTGAGAGAAATTATCATACCTTTTAAGACAGTCATCATGTTCACAGAACTTTTTAAAAAATTCCAAAAAGTGTGAGTTTTAAATAGGAAAAAAATATCTGCAAAATAGGTTATTGAAAATGACTGCAACAATATATGTTGTGTAATCTGCATATGGGGAGATGACTGGCATATAAAATACCATTGTCAAAAATTGCCCTTTTTGAGATCAGTCCAGGAAAATAAATCAGAGACTTGGCTTTCTTTTGGTGAATTTCAATAGTACTTATTGCTCCTGTGATGGTATTTTCTTACCATTTTGCTGCATGAGCAACAGTATTTCTTTACTCAGGGAAATCTAACTTTTAAAATGGAGTTTGGTGAGGCTAATAAAAGGAACACACTACATATTTGTCTGCAATAGAGAGATTTAAGCTTAGCAATAAAGGACTTTCTTATCAGTTTGGTGCTCTTAAATTAAAAATTTGGGAAAAGAGTTAATAATTTACAGTAGGTAGCAAGGACAGCATAGACTTTAACCTGTGCCTCAGGGTCAGTGAAATGTATGACCTGTGTAGGTTCTGCTGTGACCTCCTGCCCCAGCACAGCCACCCTGGGGCTGCTCCAGCCTGCCCGACCCTGCTCTGCTCCCCCAGCACCGCCACAAAGCCACCCCAGGGTTTTAAGGCTGGGGAAGAGCCTTGACACAGCCACAACAAGGGGGCTGAGGTAAAGCTCATGCACCCAAAGGTTCAAAGGGAAGGATCCCAGGCTAGCCATAGGGAAGGCAGCAACTCTATGTTCTTCCTCACTGAGCACTCTCTACGGTCCCAATCTCTGCTCCAGCAAACCTCTGTCTACAATGAGGCCGGACCTGTGTCTTTGCCCCCTGTCAATCTTCAGCTGTTCTGCAGAGCGAAGTTCCATGCACCTGTAGTATTTTTCCATCCCATGCATCATCCTCCCTGCATGCTTTCTGTATGTTGTCACTAATGGTCTGATTCATTCCTTGCAAGTTAAGGAATTTCTTGACCTTTATGCCACTTCTCTTTCTAGAAGAAAAGCTCTTCCAACCCACAGAAGATTGTCAGCAGCTCATATGATTGTTCCTTTCAGTCTAGCATCAGTGGGGGTGCTGTTACAACACTGCTGTAGTCAGCAATGAATTTTGCCTTCACAGCAAAACAGGGCTTTTGGGATATTTTTTGTGTGTTTTGTGTATGTACATATACAGAGAGAGGCTTAGCCAGCCCAGTGTGGAATTTTACTGGAGAGAGCAGTAAATAGTTTCTAGGGGCAGGGGTGCAGCCCATTAGTGTGGTGTGGAACGCCTTCAGAGGCTGGTGTTTCCAAATACTTTTCTAACTTCACATCAGGCCTTATTCTCCCCTATTCCTGCTCCTTGGCTCTTTCATTGAGCAGTCAGATGTAAAAAACTGCAGTGCAATCCATCCTGTAAAATTCTGCAACAATGTGGTCATTTTGCTGTAAAAACACATTTTCTTGTTGTTAAACGAAGTCATATACAGCATAAATGGCATCTATTAATGTATATGTGGCATTCTGTCTGACTTTTTGTGTTTGCTTAGCATTGGTACTGCAAATTAGGGAAGAAAAATAATGGTACTACAGAGTGGATTTCTTTGTTGGAACTGAGTAAGATTTTCATAACACTGGAAATAGAAGAATGTTTTTACAACAATGAGTTAGATCTAGTGCTAAGTTAAACCCTTGAAAGATGGATGAAACATGGCATGACACAGATATTTCTTTAAAATGAGTCCTTTATTGCTTTTTATAATGGTGGAAACAAGGACACAAAGAAAAGGAAAGGGTAATGGACTGTAATTCACAGGGCTGTAGAAAGTAACTGGAGTGGGATAACTGATAATTCTGTACAATGAAGTGATAAAAGACAAGGAAGATTTATTCAAGGTTGCACAAGGGTGTTTTATAAGTCAGTAATAGCCTTACATTTGAAAAGGGGACATCGAGATTAGATTTAATGAGAAACTTTCCAACAGAAAGATTTGACAGCAGAGCAATCTGTCAAAATGGTTATTGAAATATGATCACAGGAAGTGTTTGGGAATCGTTAAGATAAAACTCTCAGAGGAGTAGTTAGAGCAGAGATGAACTAGACCTGCTCCAAATCATAGCCCTGATGATACTCTTGGGATTTTGGTTTTTAAAAATTAATGTAGTGCATTGTCTCATGCCATCTTCTCAGTCTGTATCCTTACAAAATGTTATCTTCCTTCAAGCCTCTCCAACAAAAAAGGGCAAAACCATATTTTTCCTGCTCACTCTTACTGGGCAGAAGAGAAATTATGAAGCTGATATTTCTTCTATTGCAAGAGCTAATTAGGAAACTCAAGAAGTATGTATGATTTGAAACTATTTCATTCTTCCTCTGTCTGGGAAATATTAGTTGGGCTATCTGACATTGCAATTTTCTGATGCCTAATGACCAGTACTACAAATACTGGGGATCCTGGTTTCAGGTCTAATAGATGTAACTGCACAGCTTCTAGGGGTTTAATTTACTATTTTCTAGATGTCTTGTCCTGATTTCAGACATTCTGCATACTGCAACAACGGCCCAAGTTGTTGAATTTGGTCGTGCTTTGCTATTTTTAAAACGAGCTTTTTGATGGGAACAGATAAATGAAACTAGAGAAGAGGAACTAGAGAATGCTGTTGACCATATTTGTCTGCATTAATTGGGTGAGAAAAGTTGCATTTCAAAATAACCTTGGCTTTTTTGTGGTCCAAGAAAGCCCAAAAGCCTTTCAGAGCCATTTCAGCCTTGCTTTGGTTTACGGGCAGCTACTCAGCCTGCAGGAAGCTGTTCCTCCTGAGAGGGCATTGATAGACATGAGGGTTGCTGTGGTTCCATTCGGTTTCTCTCGACTGTATCTCTCAGTTTCCTTGGGAAAGAGCAGCACAGCACCTACATGAGGATTGCCTTGCATGTCCTCAAGAGGGAAGTGGAGCCAGGTCTTGGGCTGCCAACGGTGGGTTTAGCAATTCAACCCACTCCCCAGACTGCTGCGGAAAAGTCAGTAGAGCGGTTGTTAAGAGAAAGGGGGATAAAAAGCACTGCATCAGAACAACAGCAATTTCAAATGCCATTGGAAGAACAGGATAGGCAATTGGGTTTACATTTACCAATTAGAAATTAATTAGAAATTGTGGTGGTAGGTGATTTAAAAGTCCTAGGCTATGTGCTGTTGAAATCCTTATTATGGGAATTCCAGGCTGGAGTAGATACATTTTGGGGAAGCGTATCTAGAGATCGCATTTGTTACAGGGATTGGACTTGCTCTGATTTTTCCCACAAGACATTTCAAGGTAATGGGTTTTTAGGCTTAATTTCCTGTAACTTCAGCAGAGATAGCCTCTGATCATTTTTTAAAAAATAAGCTTTTTATTTCATACTATTAAGGACTACTGCATATTGCAGTAAGGATGTGTATATAGAAGCTCATTGAATGCTTCTTCAAATTACTGCAATTGATTAGCCTTCAGAAAATAAAAAAGAGAGGAGAAACCAAAGCTATTTTATTTTTTTATGAACAGATATTATACTAATTATATGCATAATTTAAACATTTAATTGAGGAAAAGACTCCTTATGCTTAAATTGCCAGAAACTGGCTAAAATTTGCAGACAGGGATACTAGAGTTCATTGCAAGCCTTTTGAAATTCAGAATACATGTGCAATTTTTATACTAAAATTTACTTGCATCTCAAGCAAGTTTTAAAAGCTGTTAAAATGTCAAAATTCAAGCTGCACATAAAACATTCTTTTACCATGTTTGCTTTATGATACAATCTTTAATGGCTAACTGCACACCCTGTTTAAGCCAAAACCCAACCCGGTTCACAGCTATGTTTTGGTACAAAACATTTCACATTGTTCAGATTCTATCTTCTTCTGCGTGTGTCTACATGTATTCTCTCTTGTCTTTCAGAGTCAATAAAGGGAGATGGGAGGTGGAATACAGTTATAGAGATACAATTAGATAAAATGAGGGGGGTAATGTGCTTTGTTTTGTTTGATGCACATATCTCTAACCCTAACAACGTGAATTTGCTACATTTTGGTTTTTCTAACCATTCAAGTAGTCTAAGGCCTTATTTTAAGGGGATGTGCTGCAGAGAATTGGAGGGTGGAAAGTTCCTTCAAACTAAGTGCTTAAGTTCAGAATTGTTTCACTTCAAACGGTCTTCTCTGTATGAGTAAGCACATGACTAAGAGCAGCGTTTACTTCTTGGCAATAGATCACTGTGGATCTTTTTCTTATCTTTGGTCTCTTGCAGGGCTTAACTAATATTGAAGCAGCACTGTACAACAAAACACTGAACACCGTAATGATGTCTCCGTTGACTGATTGATCTTCCAAAACAATTGTACTGATTTTTTTTTTCACGTACAGAGGGCTTTTCTTCAATAAATTTTTTTCTTTCCCTTTACAGATTTCAAGCATGTGTTTATTTTGCATCTGTCTTTCAAGCTATGTCATGCGGTATCCATTACTTAGCATCTGTGTTCATGGCTGTTACTCCTAACTTTGTATGTGGGTTCCCTGGAAATGTGAGTAGTGTTCTTTTCCACAACTTCTCTGCATCAACTATACAGGACATCTGGACACTATGGACATCGACAGACAATTACATTGTAGTCCAACTGGAAAATGGAGACATTTGGGAACTTAACCAGTGCAGTAGATCCAAACGAGAAGTCAGTTTGGATCTTGCATATGAATACAAAGGCAATAAGTCTGTATTTTCTTGTTCTGATGGATTTCTCTACGATGACACGAAATGGAAGAGCACTGTTGTTACGCAGTGGGATCTGGTCTGTGACCGAGAATGGCTTGCAAAATTAATCCAGCCTACATTCATGCTTGGAGTCTTGATTGGAGCAGTGATTTTTGGTGACATTGCCGACAGGTAAAGTGCTATCCTCTGAAAATTGTAGCTTCAGACTGCAGTAACTCCACGCCTGTTTTTGCTTGTTCCATTCACTGTGTATTCATAATTATGTGCTCGAAATTCAGGAAGTTTGGATATTGCTATTTATCACAGATCTGTTTAATTCAATACCTTTTTCCAATGGCAAGTACTAATTTTTAAAATGTATTCACAAGTGATTTCCTTTTAGAATTTTTTTCGTACTTTATGTCATCCATTGCTCTAGGCCTTGATCCCTGAAATCGCCTTAGTATTTGCCTTTGGATTTGTATTTATTTAACAGGAATAGCAATAGCTCATTACAATAGCAATGGTAAAACCTGGGAGTAGATTTTCACCTCATTTTTCATGAGGAGAGATTTCTTGTGGAAATGTAGATTTTTATTTCGTAATATGATAAACCAGTGAAGGGCCACTAGAAGGTTAAATATCACGTATTTTAAAATCACGTTTCCTAACCTCTGTCATGAATACAGCTCAGTGGGGCTGATGCAAAAGCTTCAAGGGTTTGATTAGGTGCTTAAAATAAGAACCCATACACTATTTTTCCTTGCTGTCCAGTTACAGTTGTTCCCTGAATAATTAGCTTAAACTTCAGTCTCATGAAGGTTAGTCCAGATAAGAGGATAATAGGTGTGAGTGAGCTGTGCTGGCTTCCCTTCTCTACTAGCACGTACAGAGTTC
The DNA here is from genome assembly GCA_013400415.1 of Scytalopus superciliaris. NCBI lineage: Eukaryota > Metazoa > Chordata > Aves > Passeriformes > Rhinocryptidae > Scytalopus > Scytalopus superciliaris. The sequence continues at coordinate 348,474 of VXBX01008451.1, read as the reverse complement.
TGTTTGAGCACGAGGAGAGTCAGTCCCTGGAGGGCCTCGGCTTGAGCAGCCCCTTGCTCACAGTGCCAGGGCTGTCCCTCAGCCCATTCCCATCCCACACTGCCTGCCTGGATGCTGTCTGAGGTCATGCACTGAGATCCAACAGAAGAGCTGGAGTCTGAAGCAATAATGAGATTTGGGATGAGTGTCTGTATCCTCCTGCTTCTGTTGGTCTTCTCTCTCAACACAGACAGATTTCTGCCTCAGGAAAACAGCCAGCCGTGCCCCTTCATCCATATGAGAGTCAAATATCCAAGCCACACTGTACTTGGGTTTGTCTCAGGCAGTTTATGTACCCTTGTTTTGCTTTGAGGGCTGGTTTAGAGTAATTTTTCTCTTTCTATAAAGGAGCTTGTTGACTGACAGTTCTGTTAGGGGGGAGGGTGATGTTTTATCCCCCATCTAACAGTATAAGCAGAACAAGGAGCTCAAGAGTGTTGTTTTCTGATTTTCCTTCATTAGCACAGCACTACAGTGTGACAGTTGCAACATGGGAATTTTTTTTTTTTTTAATTTGGCTTTTAGAACACATGGAATCAATCTGCCTCCCAGTCCAAGGCTTTGTAAAACCATATTTAATATGAAACTAGAATATAATGCCAACATTTGTTTTGTGTCCCTTTAAATCATTCATAACTTCATTAATTAATACTCAGATGTGATTTATATTGTTCTCATTTTCATTAATTCGAGCCATGGACAGCCAGTTAAGATAATACACACATTCTGAGTTGCGGATTTACAACTGTTGATTTTACAGCTGAAAGTTATTATTTTCTGACACATTTTGGCTGGTGGGAAATAAGTTTGTGTGTTCCTCCCATTACTAATTAAAAGATTTCCCAACAGAAGAGCTCTGACAGCTAAGGCTCACTGGGATCTTTTCTGGCAGGGGTCAAAGACCAAATGTGCATGACTCCCGGTCAAGGTTGGAGAAAAATAGGAGGAATTTTAATGGAGTACCAAATACTCACAGGAAAACAAAATGACAAAGGAGCCCAAACCCCTGAAAGTCCTCAAACTGTGTCTAAAAGAAATATCCCCATCTCTGAAAAGCTGTTCACAATGGAGTAGATAATGAGTCCAAGAAAATATTATCAGGGAAGAAAAATGATTCCACACATTTTATATTACAGACCATTTGTAGATAGAATGTAATGAGTACTCAACAGAGCCTTGTATATCTACTGCCAATTTCTAAGTTTTCTCCTCAGATGAGCTTCTTATTGATGTCATGTGCTCACTTGTTTAAGGACAACTGGCTCTACTTGGTATATTTTCTCCCTGAGACACAGGAAGAAGAACAATAAATAGAAGTGATTTTTTACTAAATTCCCTTCTTTTACACTGGAAACTACTGTGTGTTGATGGGAAGCTAGTATTTGACATGATTTTTTTTTCTGTTAGTATGCTATTTTGCTGGATTTATGTGTTTGTATATGCATGCATATATGTTGTGATGCAATCAGAAAGTTCAGGGGAACTATGTGATTGTCATTTATTGGAGAATTCAATTTTAAAGAGCTGTACAACGGTATGTTATAGAAGCCTTTCATTACTATCCAAATTGGTTGTTACTTTGGCAAGAGATAGCATGTGTTATCACAGCTAACTTTTGTTAGACATTATTAACAAGATGCTACTTAATATAAAATATCTGACAAAGCTATTTGGTTCCTAATATATAAGACAGAGTAAATTTGCAGATCAGTTATGTAGAAGTTAAACTTGAAACTGGAGGTGAACATATATAATGCGCACTGCACATTCCATCCATAGGAGCTTCCTTTTCCTTGGAAGTTGGAATTGCTGAAAAATCAATACAGGTAACTAAACCAGAGTTTCTGCGGTGAGTTGTCAAACTCCCTGCCAGGGTCTCTGGTGTGTTTTAATAGAATGTTTGTGGTTTTTCATAATTTTATTACTGCTGTGATTTGCAGACTGGGAAGACAGCGTGTTATATGGTTCACAAGTGCTGGTCAGTTTGTATTTGGCATCGCAGTGGCCTTCACATTTGACTACTACAGTTTCGTGGTTGTGCGCTTTCTCCTTGCTATGGTAAGAAAGGATGTTCACCCTGGCTCTTTTTACGTGTCATTTCCTACCCCTTCTCAGGAAAACCTCCCTTTTGTTATTATTTCCTCCCCTACTTCATTATTCTAAAGCCCCATCTGTTGCACTTATTTCAGCAGAGCAGGGAGAGTCTGAATGTTCTTGGACCACAGCACTTTTCCTCTTTGAATTAATAGAAAGCGTCTGTATGAAGCAGTGTTTGGTGCTTCCTCCATCCCAACCTCTGCTGGACTGGTAATTAAATACCAAGTGTGAGCAGCAAACTCTGGATTCTGCATTGCAGCTGCCATTGCATTTCTCCTTTTTGTTAGAAATGGAGTATAGTTTTTCTTAAACTAGCAAATCTATAATAAGTATTATTTTTATCTCTACTATTTTGAGTGATGGAGGAGAGATGCACATTTTCTCTTCCATGCATCTCTTTGGTCTTTTAAGCTGTATCTGGAATACTAAATACATAGGTAGATATGTTTAACACCTAGATGTTTTATACTGTACTTAAGGGTATTTCAGTATATGTGTTTATGCATACCTACACATACATTTATAGATATGTCTGGTATATATTCCATATCTGATATATATTCAGTATTTATACAGTTTTAAATAACTATTTTACAGCCAGAAGTATATTATTTATAGCCTTTCACTACATAATGCATCAAGAAATTAGAGCGTCATCACAAAAAATAATCATGTAACTTAGTTAATGTGGGTTAGATATTTGAAAATAGTCAGATAATTTATTTTATTCCCACTGACAGTGCATTAGTCAAGACAGAACCTTGCACCTGGAGCTCCCTTTGCCTGATCAGAGCTCAGAAGAATTTCCTAGCAGGAAAAACTGCATAATTTCAGCCTTGAACAGTGAGATCTGAAGGAGTGCCTCTAATGCCTTCCTTGGCTGTTGATGCCATGGGCTGTGGCAGTTTAGAAAAGCAGAAAGCTCTGACCAGACCAATGCTGTAGGTTTTCACTGGCCACTGGGACTGATTTGCAAGATGCAGGCCTAAAGCTCTAGTTCCATGCTGCTGAGATCAGCACAGCTTTCCTAGCAGCCTCAGTGGCTTCGAGGGGAAGATTATTAACTGGAATATTTTCAACCAGAAAACTGATTAATCAGAACAATATACTGAAATATTTTATAGTCTATATTTTCTAGCTATGTTTTGAAATGTTTTGAGATACCATGAATTTGATGTTGCTAGAGAAATTGAAATATATATATATATTCAATAAAAAATACTATAACTCAGAACATGCCAGTAATTGCATTCACTACATAACATATGAGAGCCTGTAATCATACATATAGATGAGATTCTCTTCCAACATTGTAAAAAATCTGATTTAATGGGATCATTTACAAGGGTGTGGAAGGTAATTCTCAGTAAATCTGCAGTTCCTTGACATGCAGGTTATTAAGAGCATACTTAAAAGCCAAGGTCAGGTGGCTTTTCAGAAGTGATGATTACTTCAAGGGACCTCAGTTTCCTGAGCATCCAGTTTGTGATGTCATTAAGGGACCTGATTTTTGGAGGGGAAGGGCTTAATGACATCAGAAAATTCAGTTCCTTTTCAGGTCCGCTTGCTGGCTGTCCCCCACTACAGAGAAGCATCCAAATTCACATCACAATTTTAAATACAGTGTCCAGGCAGCCTGAAGTTTTGAGGGAACTTTATCCTCCAGCTGATTTGATTTCAGGGTTGCCTTTTTTCTGTCAGTGTGAGACATGCCAGCGTGGTGGCAATTAAATGTACACCACTGTGGACACACTGTTAGCTCTTTGTTTTTACTGCTGGTGCACAAGGAGTGTAAATTAAAAACTCACTCTGTTTTTTTTCTTTTCTCTCTCCCACACCCCCAGGTTTCAAGTGGCTATCTGGTTGTGGCTTTTGTTTATGTGACTGAATTTGTTGGCATTAAAGCACGAACCTGGGCTTCTATGCATGTCCATGCTTTTTTTGCTATGGGAGTTATGGTTGTGGCACTCGTGGGATTTTTGGTTCGGACCTGGTGGGTCTATCAGATATTTCTCTCCATAGCAACTCTTCCCTTTGTCTTGTGCTGCTGGATGCTCCCAGAAACACCTTTTTGGCTCCTGTCAGAGGAAAGATATGAAGATGCACAAAAAGTGATTAATACAATGGCAAGATGGAATAAAATAAACACTCCCTGCAAAGTTTCTGAACTGTGCTCAGTCCAACAAGATGATCTAGTCAGTGGCAGAACGGGTGAAAACGACACGTCCTCAATAAAGAAGCACAACATCTTAGACCTGTTTTGTAACTGGCAAATTGCAAGAAGGACCATCACAGTCTGGCTGATCTGGTTCACTGGGAGCTTGGGATACTACGTCTTCTCCCTCAGTTCTGTCAGTCTAGGAGGCAATGAATACTTAAATCTCTTTCTCATAGGTAAATATTTTTGTACCTTATTCTGTTAATGACAGAACTGGAACATAACATTTATAAATGTCTGTAGATTTGACAGCCAATTTTTTACTCTGTTCATTCAATTATGAACCTTGTTCAAAAAGTTTCTTGCTACTCTTCATCAAGCTGACTAACCCAGGAGGAGTATCATTCACTCCAAATCTCGCTGTTTCAGGGTTGGGGGGGGAAGGGGGAAGAGAATTTAAAATTTGATGGCGTACAAAATTCTTCTCTATCTGTCTTTCTGATTGTAAAACCATGTTCTGCTTTTGTCCTCTTTGCTCTGCAAGCATGTACCAGATCCACACAAACACCAAGGGGAACAGACGAGCAACACAAAATTCACACAGCACTGTTAAAGGTGCTAACTGACTAGGAAAACAGCAGAAAAACATTACTTATTTTGTCACCTACAGTCATGATAATATTGTGGTTTTATGTGTAAAAACAGATTAATAATTCTCAGAAGCAAAAGTAATTTTAGTTTTCTCGAAAATTATTAAGTTGTAATACTCTTTTCATTTTATCATTCTGACTGTAATCTTTGTCTGCTGTGTAAGTTGTTTTTAAAGGCAGCTCAATGCATTCAAGGCCTGATCCAAAGTTTGTTGAGTGGAAATATTCCATTGACTTCAGAAGACTCTAGATCAGACATGCAGCTCTGAGCCAGCAAAGAATTAAATCATGTGCTTTGCTTTATGTAACCGAGTACTCTCAGCAAAGTGAATGTGACTGATGGTGTACATAAGCACACAGAAGGACTGGGGCTCTCATGGATTCAGTTTGTTTTGTCGAAGAGTGGATGCAAGTACTGCACAAATACCTGAACTGTTAGGTTGGAGTGCACTGCATCCATCTTCTCTAAAAATACTTTAGCTGACTAACAAACACTATATAATTAGAGCTTGTTTCTACAAATACAAGCCCAAAAGATTGTTTCCTGATATTATAGATGCATTGACTTGCTATACGTACTTAATAAAGGAATGCAGCGTGTTTGTTCAGGGCTGTATCTCTTATGTTCTTCCTTGATTTTACATTGGACATAGTAGCATTCTTCATTAGTGAAAACATGTCCAAACTGGCTTAGGCTCAATATAATTTGTCTTGGGGCAAATCATGTTTACACAGTGTTTGTGAACAGTCCTGGCCAAATGCCAGTTCCTTTAGAGCTGCAGAAGTTTTTCTCCAGAAAGAGGCATTAGGAAGAGATAATCTGTGTTGAGTGGGATGTTGTAAGCAGCTGCCCTCTTTTTTATGGAGAAGAGAGAAAGCTGGAACTGCACTCTGTATTTGTGGGGCTGACTCAGAAAACTGGACTTGGAGAGACCTTGCTTGCTATTTACTTTGGGATGATTTTGAGTTGAAGCTGGGGGAGACACCTGTGGCTTCAGTTCTGTGTCCAGGTGTAAGCTAGCTAATCCTGAGAGGTGTGTCGATGTGACACCAGCAATATCCCTTGTGGGCATGAGCTGTTGTGAAAGTACTCGAAGGAGAAGAGCAGGAAATGTAGAGCTTTAAGACACAAGTGCCAGTGTCCTAAAAGCAGAACTGTGGCCTTGTTGTTTTCTGTAATTTTCCATCCCAAAGAGAACTGGAGCCGCTTTGTGCTGTGAAACCTGTTTCCCTTGTCCTTCTCCACTCTCATTACCATCTTTTAGGCTGTGTCCTGCCTTCTGTCACCATTTCTGTTACCAAATGAACTAGCTCAAGACACTGGTTCTCTCTTGATTTTACTTATTTATTACCCCCTAGATGAAGTTAATCCTCATAAAGAGGAAGTTAGAGTTATAACATGAGTATGTGTGATCATGACTTAAACCGAAATAATTTCATACTGACAGGTGCTGTGGAGTTGCCTTGCTATATCATTGCTTGCGTTGCCATGGACAAACTGGGAAGGAGAAACACACTCATTCCGTTCCTTATTTTAAGTGCACTGATCTGTGTTTTAATTATGTTCATACCTCAGGTTAGTCACATATTGTTGAAAGTGTTCCTGTAGCAGAAATTGATTTTAAAGGCTCTTAAATCAGTACATGCAGCTGCTCTCTCTAAACCATACAGATTATTAAAGGCTGGTTTTAAATTGCAGTTGCTGGTCTAAGATAGATTTCTGCACTTTCAGTACAGGTTTCACTGCCATTGCTGGAGTCACATGTAAAATGTTCCCAGGATTCCAGTGAACCAGGATGGTAAAAAGTGATATGGACACTAGTAACTTACTGAGCAATTTTTAAAAAGCAAGCAATAAGTATTGCTTATTAAGGGTCACAACTTTGAAGAATTTAAATTATGTTTGCAACAGTGTTATTTTCTGGTGATATATTTGTGCTCTCTTTCAACAGGATTTCAATATATTAATTATCTTAGCAAATATGGCTGGAAAATTTTCAATAGGTGTGGCATTTGGCCTTATATATCTCTACACAGCAGAACTGTACCCAACAATTGTAAGGTAAGAACTTTCACCAGTTATGTATTTTTCATTAACTGGATGTTATTTCATTCCCTTTGTTATGTTTCTGCACCCGATCCAGCAGCTCTTGGCATCAGTGGTGGTGATCTGAAAGACTTGGAACAGGATGAATTCCTCAGCTGTTTCAGAGTTGTCTGGTGCTTGGCTGTACCATAGTTTTTTATTTATTTTCCATTCCATGTACAGTGATTGGTTCCATTGGAGAACTAGAAGAATACTCAACATTTTCTTAAACATTTTTTATACCTGTCTTAAGAGTCTTGGTTTTTCATCCTGTGATCTGTGCTGAATGGTAATTCTATTTTCAATTTTAATTACAGAAACAGCTGAATTTCCCTACAATATAAATTTACATTGGCATAGCAACAGCTTCCAAGTATAATTACTTAAAGACACAAACCCTACTGCTATTTTGGGTCTGTGCATTTCTAATTGTTTCCTTTATCTGCTAGAATTCTTAATCAAATTCTTTTATGTCTAGATCACTTGCTGTTGGAAGTGGAAGCATGATGTGCCGTGTAGGAAGTGTGGTTGCTCCTTTCTGTGTGTATCTGAGAAGTGTTTGGATTTTCATGCCACTTGTAAGTATTTATTTCAATGGTGAATGTTTCTGGTTTTGAAAAGGTCTGTGTGTCGGTTTTTCTTGAATAACTTGCCAAGTATGTTTTTCACATGACACAGGAACCAAAAGCTGAATGTTTATTTTGAAAAGAAAATTAAGTCAGCCATTCTTGTTTGAAATTTTGAGTCCCAAAGATTAGTCACTTCATATTGTTAAAAATCTGCAGCTAAAGCAAAAGAGAGACTTTGAATCACTGAAATATTCATAAATGTTTTTATGATGAGAGACAGAAAATTATTTATGCACTGAACCCTAATATGAAATGGATAAAAATATTTCCCATAAAAATATTCTGCATCTACCATGTAGCATTTAGGAAGTGTCGTAGTCCACACTTTTTTTCAGGCCTGGCAGTTTTTGACCATGCTCTGGCCTTATTCTCACCCTTCTTCAAAGGCATCGTTCTTCCGTTCTTGAGCTCACCACAGGTGGCTGATTTTTCCTACATTATATCTTAGTATTTTCTGTGGCTTCCCTGGGACATTGCATCTTTGGAATAGCCTTCCAAAAGATAAAACATGTTTTGTGCTTACTACACCTGGTCTTCAAACCTGCCCCAAAGCTCCCTTTCTGTGTTTTTCATTGAACAAAACCATTCATAGGCAGAAAAAGGAAATGATACACTGATGAGGTTCACGGTGACAAGCAACAGAACCTTGTATTCATTAGGCTCATCCTACTTTTTAGGGAACTCCAGGTCATGTTTTCATTAGGTTTTGTCTTCTTCCACCAGTTGCCTCAGAAAAGAGAGGTGGGACCATTTCTTTGTGGACTTTGGACATTTTGTCTGCATTATGTAGCAGATCCATTTTGGACAAAGTATTTTAAGTATTTCCTGCTCACAGATGAATCACATTCCTTCACTGCATTTCTGTTGTGAAGCTGCGTAGAAGTCCTGTAGCTATTCAGTCCCTTTTCTCTCTTGAAGGATAAATTATACCCATATATGTAAAACCATAAAGAATTACAAAGTTTATATTAAAATTTTAAGTAAAGAAGAATTCATTAATGATTTTAAAATAATTTGAATTCTTTCAAAAACCCCTTAGAATTCACTGTGAATAGCACACTGATGTTTTATGTATATTATGTATGTCAGAAGATGAAAATGTAATGAGATGTGTCTTTAACCTGGATTCTTACTCAAACTTTGTCCACCACATTGGAGTTTCCTGAGAAAGCACATTGTGTCCTTTTGATTTTGCAATCATAAAATCTTCAATTATAGATTCTGGAGATTGGTTTCACAGAATTCTTGTGAGTTCATTGTGTTATTTGAATTAATTGCTTTTGGTTGTTTTGGATAAAAACTAAAGAGGATGAAGGGGACCACAAATTAATTTACTTCCTCAAGCTCCTAAAAATGTTTTCTTTCTTAACAAATGGCCCCACACAAACCAAGATATCACCCCAGAAAAGACAAAGAAACATTTGCACAGCAGAGCGGTCATGGGACCACTTTTTCTCTTGTCAGCATTTTGCCTTTACTGGATGAGATAAGCTTTATTATCTGCACAGAAGTGCTGCAGTTAGACCACAGATGGGGAGTGCTCAAACATGCTGGAGAGCAGTGCAAATGGCAGCATAAACATGGGAATTATTTCAGCTATGAACAAGTCTCAGTGTACAAAAATTACCCAGAGTATTTGTAGCGTTGTATAGTAGTTCACAGTGGGTATGTGTCCATTATTAGCTCCTGTTAGAGAGCATTTGTCAGTTTATTATATAGGCTTGTCTTGAGTTGGAGCACAGTGTACAAGTATTTCCATTGGAATAGAAATGAAATAAAATGGATTACATTTGTAAGTAAACTGATATGCATCACATTGATGTATTGTATACACCACACATTGTTGAGCAGTCAATACTGCTATTTGTTTGACAGTCTGCCTCATGTACAGTTATGCCACCTGTGAGTACTGCAAGCATCTCATTTGAATGCCTGTAAATCTTGAATAACTTGACAAGTACGCTTTTTATGTGACAACTTTACAGAAAACATACAGTCAAACAACTGCTCCACGTATAACCTATTTCTGTTTCTCAGCTGTTAAAAATTATGTTGCAATAGCCCTTTAACAGACTGAATTTATTTCTCAGACAAACCATAAATTAGAAATTTGAAAAGCCCCCAGTGAGGTCAGTAAAGTTAAATGAATGCAAATCCTGTGTCTAATACTAGTGGATTTTCAGGACAAAATTTAACCTTTTTTGTTGAAGTAGGAAATTTGTCAATAGCATTACATTGTAGATTGGTTCAGAGACATCAGATATGGATATAAATATAAGTAACAGCCTGGAATAATAATTTGTTCTCAGAAGTAAGAGCATTATTTTTAGGGATTTTTAATTCAAATTACTTTTTGTTCTAGACTAAATATATTAATGGTCTTTGACCATTGTGAAATTATAATTGTTGCTTGAGGAAAGGTGGAGGACATATAAAAAATTGTAAATCTTTTTTTTTTTTTTTTTTTAATATTTTTTATGGTAGATGTTAGAAGCTGCTGGCTGTGCTGCAGTTTTGGAAGTACTTTGACAGTTTGAATAAGCAGAAAGTCAGATTTCAAAAATCAAGGCCCTGAAAATGCAATGCATTTAAGCAGGTACGCCTGCCAAATTAACCTCAGTGTAGCTTAAACATGCTTAAAGACCTTGTACAATAGTACACTTTATTCCATAAACATTTGACTGTACTAGAAGAGCATTTTCTGATACTGAATTGTATGTTTAAAATAGTACATACATACAAAATGTGCACATTTGTAATGAGCAAGCAAAGGGCTAAATTATGTCACATGCTTTATGAAGAGTGTGCCAAGGAAAGACAGCAAAAGACTTACTTTGACTAAATGTGAGTAACTTCATTGATAATTGTGGCTACTGCCCTTGAAAGGGGAGGTGACATTTGAGAAGTTCTTGAATTAATACACCGTGACTTAATTGTTTCAGATTCTGTCTTTCGTAGGACATACTGGGAAATGCTTTGTAGGGTCAGGGAGAAGGGAAATGCACCGGATTACTCAGCAGGCATCAGTTTTCACGTAGAATAAAAGAAACCAACATGTTATGGAATAGAGTTATGAGAGCTGAGATGAAAAGGCAGGACAGAGGGTGGTGTGTAAGCTCACAGAATAGTGAGAGTTCTCAAGGGAATAAGAGGTAGGTTCATGAGGAAGGAAAACAGGAGAAGAATGCCAAGTGTCTAAAAGACTAACTGGAACAGAGAAGACACGCAATATTCAAAGCACACAGTGTGGCTTTAACCTTGTTCTTTTGGGTATAAGTAGTGACACTGTTCTCATACACTCCAAACGTAGGGGTGTCCATAAGATTCAACATTCTTTAAAGACTGCAATATCCTCAAATATAAACTTGTGACAGCCTAAAGGATGTGCATAAGAGAGATTACTGTGGAATAGCTGCCATGTGTCACTTCACCCTGTATTGCCATGGCAGAAAATCGTGTTTTAACAGTAGAGAAGAATTTTGACACTCAGAGATGAGATTTTAGTGTTTTGGAATATATTTTTAAATTATCACTTCTGCCACATATATGTCTACAGGAATTTCCCTCAGTTTGTCACTGATTTTAAAGCACCTTTCTGACTTAAAGTCTATCTCAGCTGCAGATGGTAGCTGGCCATTTCTTGTCTCAAGCTCTGTGTGAGAGACATTGGCACAGTAATTCCAAATATTCTCTCTCACCCTCGGAAAGAATGTGTTAAACACAGGACAGTCTTGAGAACCAGCATAGTGCAAGATAAGGATAATACAGTATCAAAGTGCACAGTCAGAGAATGGAAAAATACTGAGACCAGGCATGATGTACTGTGTGAAAGCATTTCTATCAGGAGAGATTTGGGCCAGTTATAACCTGGTGTTGGACCAATGTCAGGGTTTTAATCCTATTCTGTACTCAAAGGAAGAAAGTGTGAATTGTTCTCATTGAACAAGACATAGAAATGAAGGGAAGGAGTAGATAATCCTGGAGCAAGTGTGTGCTTTTCTGTCTACCCCATATTAACCTGATCCTTGCCCGTGCTGAAGTAAGCTGTTGTTATGAAACCGTGTACGCCATGGACAAATCCAAAATGTGATCCCAGTGCAACTGTCAGTAGATGCCTGCACTCCTGACAGTTCTCTTAAATGGAGTTTAGCACAGTATTCCTGTTGAGAGCTAGCTCACCTTCTGCTGAAGAGCTCTCCTGAGCACACACGTGCACTGTGTGGCTTCAGGCCAGTGAGCCATGCCGAGATATTCCAGTCTGGCTGTGCAGCAGGGACAGGCACGCAGGTACAGGCAGAGCTACACCGGAGCTGGAGACTGAATTGAGATTACAGGTGGCAGGGAAATCGTAGCTCTGTGAACATGTATGTAAAAATAAATGTATGCAGTCCTAGAATCAGTTCTTAAATACATGCCTGAGAGTAGAAATACAAAATGAATATAATATATAGTTTTCTCAGAGTTATTCCTGCTTGCACTGTATTGATTCCTTGTGAACAAAACACTTCACTTGCTCATTCATTAATTGTGTTGCATAATCTTTCATTTACGCAAGAAAAACTGTAGATCTTTTTTACAGGCAATATTTAAGACTTTTGCTTTACATTACAGTTCCTTGTGCTTTATTTTAAATGTGCTCTCAAGTAAGATCAAAGCTACATGCAACTTGAAACACATTTCTAACATTACAGCTACTGTTTATGTCTTCCAGTTGCTTGTTGGAATCATGGCTCTTCTGAGTGGAATATTAACCATAATGCTTCCAGAAACACTGGGAAAACCATTGACTAATACATTGGTGGAAGCTACAGAAATGGGAAGAAACAAGAAAAGCTGCTCAGGAAAGACTTCTCCAGCACACAGTGGTGCAGCATTAGAAAAGATAGAGATGTTTGGTCAAGAAACAATCAGCACTGAAAAATAAAGCAGCAGCAAAATGGTTGTTCCCCATTTTAATAATTCTCTAATTTATAAGATCTTTGTATTCAAGAAATGTGACTGTTCTATAATATCTGTGCCTTTTACTTTGTATCCAGTCTTGTCTTTTCAATAGAGAAAGAAAGTACGTGAAACCTTTTCCATGTGACTGAGTTACTGCAGAAAATTTGATAGGATTTCTAAATCCCTTGTCAGACCTATCCAGACTTTAAAAACCCTGTCTGACTTGCTGTGACCAGTTGCAATGATTACTCTAAATGTCGGAATCTACCTGATTACACATATGTAAAAAACCCATGCTGATTCTTTGCTTCACATTTTCTGCAGTTAGAATTCTAAACCTACCACAGAGTGCCCTGTCTGCTCTCATCCTGTTGCAGCTGACAGTTACAGGCTTGAGACTTCTAAACACAGTAAACTCAGTTATAATTGAGGAGAGAAGCCTTAACATTGCATCGAATCATATCAATACTTTTACAGTCAAACTAATTTATTCCTTTTTTTTAAGTTTTCTACTAGAAATGGTGCCATTCCTAACAGAGGAAAATATTCTATGGCACAGCTTTTGACTGAAAAAATAATACTAAGTTTGCAAAATGTGCAAATTGTATATTCATTCTGTTGAATGGCAAATGTATTTTTATTAGTGGTTTAGAAAAAAATTTTCACTGGATCTACTGCTGTCTTAGTTTAGTAAAACTAAATTGTCTGATGCCTTTTAAAGTCGTATTCATTCCAGACCATTATTTCAGTGCTCCCCTTCTCACTTCAGTTCAGATCTAGCATCAGATTTTTTGTAACTTTTAAAAGCAACACCAGCAACTTTGCCAAATGCCTCCATCAAGGTCTTCACAGTCCTCAGTGGAAAAGAATAAATGGCATATGGCTCTTATTCAGGCTCTGCACAGAAGTGGACTTCGTTATTAATGAATTTTTAGTAGACACGGTTTCAACACACCATTTTTCTCACAGATCAGCTGTCTGCAGCTCATTTTTTCCTTATTATACCACACAAAATCAGTTAGAAGAATATAATTTTAAAAATGGTAGCTGGAGGACACCAATCAGTAGAAGAGTTACTAGCTACTCTAGCAGTTTTAGTCAATGTAAACATCCCACTGTTGCTACACCGCATGTGTGCATCAACACTTGGTGCAGTGTTTCTGTCTTATGGCTGTGGACCACAGAAAACTGATAGATAGGAATGTATCATTCTGGCTGCTACTTTTATAGTTTTCTGTCCCACTTCCCCTTTTTCAGTCTGCCTTCATATCTGGGGGTTTCTTCCTTGCCTGTGGATCTGTATCCTCTTTGCCTGACCACCCTTGGTTTGAGGGGACAGCCCTCTTGCCTGGGCTGTGTGAACTTGGTCCTCCCTGGTTTGAAATCAGTGTTTTTCTCATCTTAGGCACCTATTCTCATGGCATGATCTCATCAAGACAAGTCTTCCTTGTTTACTTCTTTGCCATGTACCCCCAAATAAGATACCTGTATTACTACAGATAAATATTCTGTGTGCTGTAGAAATTAATGGCCACATTTTTCAATTATATCTGCAAAGTCATATTCAATGACTTCTGAAATGAAAATAATGGTTTATATCTCCTTATAAAAGATTTTATTCTTCACTGCACTGTCCTAGAGTATCAAGTAGCATTTTGGCCCTGGTATTAGAACAAAAATCAGTTAGTTGAAATTCAGGGAGTTTCTGTGAGATAATTAAATGGAAAGCATAGAGAAGAATCCATGTGCTCCCTACAGTTCTGTGGGTGTTCCAGTGTTTGCAGAGAAAACCTTCTAGAAGACCTGCATAAAATACTATGGCTTATGTCCAGATACGTTAGTTCAGCAAGAGCACTTAACCTTACCCCGTGAGTAATCCCATCATTATTCAGAGAACCACTAGAATACATACTTTGATGACTAAAGATCCGATTACTCACATGCTGTGGTTTTTCATTGTGTTGAAGAGCAGACGTAGTGTTCTTCCACTGCTTTCAGATGTCCCTCCACTTCCCAGACCAGAACAATAGATCTTTATCTGCAAGATCCATTGCCAAACACTGCATGCCCTGCCTTAAATAAAGGTTTATTATGCTGAAAAAGGAATCATGCAATACACATAACAAGGAATTAAACTGTGTTCCATTACAGCCACCCTCCCCACACACAGACCTCCAAATTCTGTCCTTATTTTGGGGTTCTTTCACACTGATACTCCTTCTTTTAATAGTACATTTACTTTAAAACTCACTAGTCCTGAGTTTTGGGAGCAGTACAGTCTAATTCTAACAAGAACATTTAAAATTATTTTTCTACTTCTTTCCTTGCCAAATAACTGATTTGGGTGTTACCCTGCTAAGAACAGTCAATGCATGTTCTGTGTTCCTTTGGCTTGAGTGATTCAGGACCTGGTCATCTGTAGTAAATATACACAAGGTAAAGAAAAGAAACAGAAAAAACTTAAATGCACAATGATACTGATGCTGTTTACAAGCTAAAATTCAATTATATTTCTAGACCACAGTGTAGCTTGGTGGCTTTTAACCCAAAAGCCAGTTCCTTCTGTCACTGAAGTTCGTTGACATTTGGTCTTTGATTCAAATGACACCTGAATTTCCCTGAACTAATGATGTCACTTTTCTTCCTTGGAAATAAAAAGTTTGTTGATCTACAGGTAACCTTTTGTGGTTTTATGCATCAATAGCTTAGAGGATGCCTTGGGGTATCCTATTCTTTAACCCGAGGAACCATATTACTGTAAAAAAAAGAAAACAGCATGTGTCTGTATGTCTCTAGCATTTCTATTTGCTTGTTTTTTCCACATGGACAAAAATATGTTTAACACTAGTCATGCATTATAAATGTAGCAAAATCGGGGTAAGTTGATTTCTTTCTTTTAAATATTCATAGATTTTCTAAATGTTCTTGCAAGAGAGCACTGAGTTTGAGAACAAATGCTTCTGTTCCTGTGGAGCATCTTTTCATTTCATTGCTCATAAAAAGAATTAATTTTTGTAGTTTCTTATCTGGGTTTCTTAAGTTCTTTTATGTTTGTATTTTTCATCACTGTCTTAGTGCGAATTTATTGTGCTGATATGTCTCTGGACATATAGTTTTATGAGATAATGGATTTGAATACTTATCTGTCTTAATTGCTGATCACTTTTGCATGATGACAAATGTTTTTGTCCTAAATTTTATATCCGGTTTTATTAGACAGTCTTGCAGTTTGCTAAGGACACACTTTTTGGGTCAAATATAGGAATAAGAGCAATTGTCATTATTTTAATGATAACTAATGAAAAATAGTAACAAAATATGTTTGATATTTTGAATCATTATTTTAAAACTATGTGAAATACATATTTTTTACTTTGACAGTTCCCTTCAGTTTCCCTGTGCAAAATTCTATAGTTTAAACAACTGTGTATAAGAAAAAGCTATGCAAACTATGAGCAGTCATCATATGCTCTGGGTGGTACCCATGATTGAACAAGGAGTGAAGCCTGCCTGAAGGCTGAGGGCTTTTGTGTAGTGGCTCTGTGGAAACAGAAGATGGTCTAACATGCCAGCTCTGGGATGGAATGCAGCCATTGGCACTCTCCTGTATCTTTCACAGCTTACTTTCACCAACTCCTTAGGTGCAGTCATTTAGGAAAACCTCCACAGCATTGGGCTCAGCAACATGCAGGGTCTGTGAGTGCCTTGTGCAAGGCTTTAGGAAAAGGTGAGGTCATTTGCACCATGGGGCCTTCACACCAGAAAGGCATTTTTGCCTGCAAAAAGGAGGCTCTGGATTCATCCTATTGAGAGATGCTTGTCTGAACCCCAGAACAGATTCCTAGGGGAGAAATTAAACTCAAAGATTAAAAAAAATACACAGTGTTGACAAAAGAACAAGTTTATTCTATTTGGGAAAATTCCAGTAAATGCTATCAATTAATATCTGCATTGTTACCTCTCACAGGAAGAAAGATTAAAGCACTGATAGCCTAATAATTCTGTACAAGATTCTGTACCAGATAGAACATGGGAAGTATGTCCTCATAGGAAGGAGTTTGTTTGTCCAGAATTCGTGGATTTAATACAATATATTTTAGTGGGGTTTTTACAATGTGTATTTATTATCTGCAATTATGGGCAACAATAGTCAGACACACATTTTTTAATCCTTACATCTTTACCTAATTTAATGAACTCGTATTGCCAACTCTCCGTTTGGCTCACAGTCCCTTGAAGAGGCCTGGCTGACATTTTGGCATTCCACAGCCAAAACCATCTATGGTTTGGGCTGGCAAGTACCATGTGTGTGTCTTTTCCCTGTTTGTGTTTGCAGATGTAAACCAAGTGTTGGGCAGTGTGTTAGATGGTGACTATGACAAAATGTGCATGAAAAATGTGACATGTTTTGCATTTCAGTTACAGTAAGAATATGATTCTTCTTTGCCTTTATTTGTATAAACTGACCAGGGCAGTAGTCCCATGGACACATTCAGTAGTGACAAAAACAGCTGCCGATGCTGTAGAATGGGTATGAGTTGTCAGAAAATAGGTGACTACAGAAATGACAGAACAATGTACTTCTAACCACTTGGGTGTTCAGTGGATGTGAAGACTAACTGTAGATTCCTCATGCGGGATTTCGAGTGGGCAGACAGTGCAAGGAAAATAAGAATTGCAGGAATTCATAGCCCTATTCCTTGTTATTTGTCTCATTAGACCTTCTTGGGAACCTATTTACTCTTCACTTCCCTTAAATGTCTAATTAGTGCAAGTTACTCAACTTTCTAGGCATATTTTATTCATCCTGTGTTTTCTGTTCAGGTTACAATCATCACTTTGCTTCATCATTTATGTTTTGAAGGCTTAATATGCCCTTGCCAGGTGATTTATGTTTCTCCCTGAAAGTAGCCATAATGCATGGTCCAAATAGTTGTTTGCTAAAGTTGAGAAATTTGAATATACTGATTTCAAGAGCACTGAGCTCAATCAAGATGAGAAAAACCAAGCCTAAAAAGTATACACCTCAAATGGGGAAATATAATTTTTTAATATGACTGGTATATAAAAAGTGATTGCACAGAGGTTTGTGCACAAAACAAACTCAAAGAAATTACTAACCCAGGTTTATGAATAATCAGAAGTAATGGAAAATACCCCATTTAGTGACAAACCAACTCTTCTCTCTCTGAATTCCTGTGTAGCACATAGGCTACACATAGATACTGCTTGGGTGTTTGTTGCAGATGAGTAGGATCCTGCCATGGAGTGCTCACAGGCATTTAGTTATTAGCACTGCCTCATAATATTACATGTGGAGATGAACAGACTTGCACAGGAATAAGAAAAAAAAACAACATCAAGGGGTGATTCTTGCAAAGAGTCTCTCCACAGTCTCATTGCCAGTGATGAGATTAAAAAGTGGTTTTGACTGAGGTTATCATAAACACAGTGAAAGAACAAGGGATAATTGGGCAATCTCTCAGTAAATATTTTCACAAAGCTTTCCAATAGGAATGTTAGTACTGCTGGTTTCCTCCTCATATTGAGAGAATTCCTCCAGAACTAAGTACATAACAAGGGAAAACAGCAAAATGAGGGGGAGCCTAAACTCTTTGCTGAAATGGTAACTTGCCATGGACACAGATGCTTGACTTGATCTTTGCACTGGTTAAAGAAGTGTCAGATAAACAACTCATGTCATTCATAAGATTAGAAAAGCAGGTCAGCACTTCTGTTTTCAGAGAGGTCATTTCTGCTTATCATTACAACTCTGTTCAGGAGAGTACACAAAGCAAAGGGAATGCTAAGGCGAAGGGAAACACTTCTTAAGCACTGGTCAAGCTGGGTTGGTGGTGTGCTGGAACACCACTGCCAGTCATGGTTCAGAAAGAGCTCCAAGTACAATCAGGGCTGTGTTTGTTCTGTGCCAGAAGGCTGAGTGCCCAAATCATGACCTGCACTTGGTTAAAGGATACAATAGCCACTATCACAGAGTTTGTCAGGCACATTCTCAAAATACAACTAAGAGAATGTTGCATTTGGAATACTATTTAGCCAATTATTTCTTAATTCAAAAGGACATACTTTGCACAGTACACAGAATAATGCATACAAACATCCAGGGGGTCTTAAGCAGTTGGGCTGTTATGCAGAGCTTCTTGTCAGTCCTTGTCTTTCTTCTCATCTTTCACAAGAGAGCACCAATATCTGTAGGAAAAAACTTCTCATATCTTGAAGGCCTCAATACAGAATGGCTGATCTTCAGTCTATCAGGGCTCTGGGAGTTAGACCAAAGAGGCTCTATACTGTCCTGTTCATTTCAGGGAAGAGCAGAGGTAAGAAAAACAATGGCAGCACTAAAGAGATGAAATTATTTTCCCCTACAGATGCCTGCATGGATAAACAAACATTTGTGGTAGGAAGTAACACATCTAGATTACATAGAACAAATAAAGCTTTTTCCTCATCCTAAAATACGTTGTACTTTAGTTACGGGTGCTTTAGCAAAACACAATGTGTTCACCTTTCCAAAATACTTTAACCCATATAAGATTTTTTTCAATGATGTTACAGTAAGATCTGGTATCTCAAACGAGCTCGAATTTCCTGCATTTCACTCTCAGGAAAAGACACACTGGGAATTCCCTGGAACATTTAGCCTTGTGTAAACATCTGTCACAGAACATTTCAATTCAAATCATTCAAATTTGGCAAAGTTGTAAGCGATGAGTAGTAGAATCTCAGGACGAGAAGTAGCAGGCAGTTTTAATCTAAGCTGGCACTGAGACCTCCATTTCTATTTGAAGGAAATTTCCATATGTGAAAGGATCCTCTCCAAAGCTATGGCAGATATCCTGCAGTGACCCAGAATACTGTTCATTCTGCAATCAATACACCGAGCCCATCAACACTTCCATTTCTAAACAAGTAAACCTCTGTTCCTTTGCTGCTTCCCCTGTCTTAATCCCCTGTTTTCAGAACACACGGGAAAACCAAGCTACACTATAATTCGGGAGAATTGTGCCTTGTTACTTTCACTATTGAAGAGGGGGGAAAATACCTAAAAAAATACGCATCTTAAAGATCAGTGTGTAATATATGGTGGCTTTAGCTTTAAAAGCACAGCTAGCTGGGGAGGCCAGGTTGTGCACGCTGTTGCTGTATAGAGAGACACCCTTCGGTGTGTGTTTACAGCGCTGCACAGCCCAGGCACCTGCTGGGGAGCCCCACGGGACACGCTGTTCGGCCGGGGCGGAGCGGGGGGGCCGGCAAACACTGTCCGGCTGGGCCTGCTCAGGGTGCCCAATGTTCCCTGACGATCCCGCGTTTCCCCGCCGTCACAGCCCCCTCTCGCCCCCCGCCACGGCCGGGGCAGCCTCAGAAACACTCACAGCTCAAGTGCTTGGGGCCGGGGAAGGCACGGTGCATTCCCCGCGGCGCGGCCGGCCTACTCAGCCTCCTCCGGGGCGCGCTGGGGAAACACCGAGGGGGG
>VXBX01008451.1:301886-328016 GCA_013400415.1 Scytalopus superciliaris | reverse complement strand
AAAAAAAAGGCAGTGAAAAAAGTGTTTGTTGGCAGGCCCTGACAGGGAGGGTGGGTGCAGCTGCCCTGGTGGATGAGGAGCCCCTCGGCAGTGCGGGAAGGCTGGAGCCTTTGCTTCCCAGCACCACAGGCTGCAGGCGAATCCAAGCAGTACTTCAGTACCTAATTACAAAGAGAGTTAGTTTTTTTAAAAAAACCCACAGGACTTATATATAGCAGGTTTGGGTTTTCTGCAGTTACTTCCTGTTCCATTTTCTGGTCAACAGTTCAGCTGGGCTTTTTCCACTGTTTATTTGGGCGTGTAAATATGCTTATTTTGGTAGACCAAACGAGTTGCGACACAGGCTCAGTGCGGTCAGCCTGCTGTGTCTGCTGGCTGCAGCTGGAAACAGATGTGCATGTTCCTGTGTGTCTGTGTGCTGGGGACCAGTCTATTGAACCATATTGATCATGTTATCCACTGTTGGAGTGATGTTACAGCTGAAGGTTAGTGGCACTTAACGGTGGCATACAGATACGTGAGGCAAAAAAGGATAAGGACCCCCTTGCATCCCCATTGCCTGAGCTGGGAGATGAAATCACATCACAAAATACCTCAGTATTTTAAAACATAATTCATTTTGGCCTGGGAGGAGCAGGAGTGTGGCAGAGG
Source organism: Scytalopus superciliaris (assembly GCA_013400415.1). NCBI lineage: Eukaryota > Metazoa > Chordata > Aves > Passeriformes > Rhinocryptidae > Scytalopus > Scytalopus superciliaris. The sequence continues at coordinate 327,365 of VXBX01008451.1, read as the reverse complement.
CATGAAACCCATGTCAGGCAGTTAGTATCCTCAGTGCTGGGGAATTACAGCTCCAGGTGACTTTCTGGCTTCTGTCCCATTCTTCTGACACTCAGAAGGGACAGGTTGCTAAACAGTACCTGATGTCATTTGCCTCCCTTCCCAGCAGTTACTGCAACAGATCTGCCTTTTAAATGCTGATTTTTGCAAAACCCTCGGTACAAGCCTGTCTGAGAGAACAAGAAGCATCACCCCTGCTGGGATTAAGCTGGGCTGCCACATCAGCTAAAAATAGTTTCTCCTCCTGTGCCCCCTGCCCCTCAAGATGCAGGCAGGCTGTGCTGCCACACAGCAGAGTCATAGGTGAGCCTTGCACTCATAGCAAGTCAGTGGTTCTGTAAAGCCTGAGCTGCACTTGCTGGTACAAGCTGTGTGTAGCCTCTGCTTTGCACCCAGTTAATTTTTGGCACATTAGCACATGAAGGCTTGATGAGCTCCCAAACTGCAGCAGTAAGTGCTAGAAAAACACCACATTGAACATGTGCATGGGCCTTCTGAGCCGTTCCTGTAGACTCCAGCACTGTCAGCACCCCCTTCCTGCCCTCACTGGATTTTGCAACATTGGGATCAGTTGATATCGAACCAGCTCATCTGCAAAAATCCCATCTGAACTGGGAGGACTTCTGAAACCTGAACGTCCACCAAGCCACAGCTCCCCTTTCTTCCCTGGGGACAGGGAGGTCAGTCAGGAAATTCAATCTCCATCATGGTCCAAGGGCTTCAGCAAAGGAGAGTTGTGAGGGACAACTGAGAGCACATCTCTGGCAGATGCATAATGTACTCACTGCGTATGTTCCAGGGCTGCTGAAAAAGCAGGACTGTGCTTGTCCATGTGCTGCTGGGAGCCTTGTTGGGCATACTGAGAGCCACACACCATTTCCACAGCTGCCAGTGCTGAGTGAGAAGGTTTGTTCATAAAAATGTGTTTAAATACCTTTCTCAGAATCAATTTTCCTAGGTAATTACAGAATTATTACCCACCCACCCCCAATTTCTTGTTACCCATATTCTTCCTTTCTTTCCCCTACCTTCCTCCCTTTCCCTTCCCCTTCCCCTAGCAGTTTTCCAGTCTGGGTTTCTGGGTGTCAGCCATGCAGGCCAGCAGTTCTGGTTCACAGTCCCTTTTCCCCCCAATCCACATCCTCTTTCCCCGCTGTGCAGACACTTCTATGGTCAGCTTGTGAAAGATGTGATAATTAACATCAAGAAATTTAAACATTGCCCTGAGAGGAAGAAGACGGGTTGTAACAGCCTTTGGCTGTGATGCAGAAGGAATGCAATGACAGGCAACACTGCCCATTCCTCCCTCCCTTCCTACATAGTAGAGACATCAAATTTTAAGTAGTAAAACCTCAGGGTTAAGTGAGAAGCTGTGTGAAGAGTTATGAGCAAGAATCTCATAAATAAACCTGACCTATCAGTATCCCACACAGTCTGTCTTGCCTAAATTTATATAAAATATGCCACAGGAAGATGGAAAATCAGCCCGTCATTATAACTGCAGGCACTGCTTTCCAGAAAAGGGTCTCAGAAGGCAATTAGTGAGGCTGGATTTATACAGTCGGTGATAAGCAAGTCCCATAAGAGAAAGCAGAACCATAAGGGCAAAAAAGGTCCATCTCGCTCAGCATCCTCTCCATATTGGTAGATAAGATACTCTGGGAAAAATAAGAGACACATGCAAAGGAGTTTCTTCCCCTATATCCTGGTCAATGACAAGTTGAATATGAATCATCAGTGCCCTGGCAGACAGGAGGGCCAACCGTGTCCTGGGGGCATCAGGCAAAGCATGGACAGCTGGTTGAGGGAGGGGATTGTCCCGCTCTGCTCTGCTCTGCACTGGGGCAGCCTCGCCTTGGGTATTGTGTGCAGTTTTGGGCATCACAATATAAAAAAGACATTGAGCTATTAGAGAGTGTCCCAAGGAGGGCAATGAGGATGGTGAAGGGCTTTGAGGGGAAGCTGTATGAGGAGCAACTGAGGTCACTTGGTCTGTTCAGGTTGAAAAGGAGGAGACTGAGGGGAAACCTCATTGCAGTTTACAACTTCCTTGTGAGAGGAAGAGAAGGGAAAGGTACCGATCTCTCCTCTGTGTTGATCAATGACAGAGCCAGAGGGAATGGGCTGAAGTTGTGTAGGGGAGGTTTAGGTTGAATATTAGAGGAAGGTTCTTCACCCAGAGGGTGACTGGGCACTGGAACAGGGTCTCCAGGCAAGTGGTTGCAGCACCAAGCCTGCCAGAGTTCAAGAAGCATTTGTATGATACTCTCAGGCACATGGTGTGACTCTTGGGTATTGTCCTGTGCAGGGTTAAGAGTTGGACTTGATGATCGTTGTGGATCCCTTCCAATTCAGCATATTCAGTGATTCTGTAATTCTCTGATGTCTGCTCAGCTTGTGACAGTAACCCTAACTCACCTGGTTCAAAGCTGCTACAGGATTTATCACTTCTGGTGTTGCCCAGTCTCTCTCCTTTGGGCCCATTTAATCCTGGCTTCAGGGAGTTTGCAAGGTGCACTGAGCTGCATAGTTCATGCCTTTGCCAATGTGAAGCCTGTGAGCTGGCTGTGGCCAGGCATACAGGCTGGCACCTCGCTGGGATGGGCAGCCAGGTGATTGCCAACCAGAAGCTGTGTGCCATGCACCAGGACAGGTACCAAGCTCCAAAACTTGTCCAGGACAAGGGAAAATACTGATGCTGTACCTCCTGGAGTAGCAGTCAGCAGCTGAAAATTCTGATGAGTGGAACTACTCCAGGACGTAAAGCAAGTTACAAAGCAAGGCAGAAAGAGGCAAATATACAGGCCCTTCAGGCATCAACACTGGCTCGCTCCTGGGGACTGCCATGTGCCGCTGTGAGAGCATGACAACCTTGGATGCCCACAGATCTGTCCAAGGTAATGAGTCATGCTGGCAGGTACAAGGGCCAAGAATGGGTTTAAGACCTTCAGTCACTAGGGGCACAAAATTCCCCAGAGCACAGATAGCTTCTCTTCCCATACTTTTCCCACCAAGGCATCATGGCCTGAAGAGTTTGTGGATGTGGGAGTGTAAACAGCCAGGCTGTACCCTGTGAAAATATGCATTGTGTTTAATACCTAAAATTCCTGTTTTCTAGGACAGAGCTACGCAGGTGACAGAATCAGAGCAGAAGCCCTGCAGTCCCCCAGGAGCAGGGGAACTAAGATGAATGTTAAGGAAAAGCATCTCCCACAATAGCTGGACCCTTTCCTCAGCATAATCAATTTGCCTGCTGTGTGATTTGCTTCCACTGTCCAGGCAGAGACAGCCCTCATTGCTGGAGATCCCAATATTCAAACAACCTTTTTGCTTATGGTGCCAAAGAGCCAATTTCTCGAGAGCTCCATGAATTTGCACCTGACATGACTGAAAATTTGGCAGGTGCTTCACTCCCTTGGGTTTTACTGAAAAAACTTTTCCCCAAACCAGCCAAAACACCAGTGGTACATGTACAGTTTTCTCTTGCCCTTTGCTCCTGTGCTGAGGATGAAGTAGTGGCTGGTGAAATACTTTTCAAAAATTTGTCATTGTATCAAAGGCTGATGATTTTTTTAATTCTCACCTAAGCCTGGTTGTGTGCAGCAGTTGGTCTTCAATTAGTTGCCGTGGGGCAATTTAGCTTACACCTTGTGTGGGTATTTCATAGCCTGACGAGGGTGTGCAGCCTGAATAATAGTGACATCTGATATGTTGTTTCCAGGTGCAGGTACGTTTCTGTCTCCTCTGCCTCTGTATCCTGGAGATGGCAGCACCCAAGGTCGCAGTGGTTGGCGCAGGAGTCATCGGCCTCTCCACAGCACTGTGCATTGTGGAGACTTGTCCCAGCTCCTCTGTGACGGTCCTTTCAGACCAGTTCAGCCCCAACACAACGAGTGATGTTGCTGCTGGGATGCTCATCCCTCACACATACCCAGGTTCGTGCAGTTCAGTGCAGTATTGCCCATGGCACCTCATGCATCTGTGTGTCTGGGTGTGCGACAATGCGCAGAGGCTCAGGAAGAAAAGTGTTCCATGTTGGTCCCATATCCTTGACACTCATTTGTATGCTTCTCTTCCTTATATTATTCCTCTCTGCATGTTTGGTTTCATTCACTTGCAGGCACACCGATTCATGTGCAGAAGCAGTGGTTCAAAGATACCTTCACTTACCTTTTTGCCATCAGCAACTCAGCCGAGGCATCAGAGGCTGGCATTCACCTGGTCTCTGGGTAAGAATGTTGCCCTGGGACAGTCTTTGGTATGTCTGTGCTATGTTCTGGAGCAGGCAGAGATTTTCCTTGCTGGAGTTCAGGTGTATTCCCTTCATGGAGTAGCTTTTATGACTGTATTCCCAAGAAACTGCATTTCAACTGCTCAGATAGGATGCATTTTTAGGCAAAATTCATGCATAGGCATGCACAGAAAAACCACTGAAGAATGACCAGCACAAAACATCTTTTCATAACTGATGTTTTCCTCACTCTCATCCACCAGTTGCTTGCAGGAGGGGTGGTCTACATAGGGATGGGACTGCAGGATCTTCCAGCTTCAGCAGCTANGGGGGGGAGGTGGGTTGGGGGTGTTTTATGCTGCCTCTTGGGATTATATAGAGCACTCTGTAGCTTTATGGGTACCCAAAGAACTATGAACAGGTGTGCAAGTGGCCCTGACAGGTGTCTGCAGTTGTGGCAGGGACACTGTATGAGTGGACTTTGTACATACACTATTGCTGGAAGAACTCTCTGCAGTTTATTTACCCAGTGTGCCCACCCTCAAGCTCGGCTGTGCCAACCCTCGGCCTGTTTGTCCAGGCAGGTAGTGCAGTAGCAGGCAGCAATGTTTCCCTCTTTCTGTTAGCCTTGCAGAGCTGCACTGATGAGCAGAAACAGGTTCCTGAGCTCTTGGGTTGTGCTAAGATTGCCATGACACGTAACAGAGCTCTAGCAGTGAAGTTTTCTAGGTTTTTCTCTGTGTCTGTTTAGGTGGCAGGTCTTTAAAAGCACTCCCAAGGAAGAGTTACCTTTCTGGTCAGATGTTGTCCTGGGATTTCGACCGATGTCTGAAGCAGAACTGCAAAAGTTCCCACAGCACCGATTTGGTCAAGCCTTTACAACATTGAAATGTGACTGTCCACCCTACCTGCTGTGGCTGGAGAAAAGGTTGGTTTTCCTGCAGGCTGGGCATGCAGAGAGAAACCCAGGCAGGGGGCTGGGGGTGAGACAGGGTCTTCTTGAGAGCCTTAGCTTTGAACAAAACTGGAAGAATGCTATTTGTTGCTGGGCAAAATGCAACAAGCTCTTCCTTAGAGAGAAGCCCAGGAAATAAATACCCAATTTTTCAAAAAGGCCCGTTTATGCAATGTCCACTTTCTCCCAGTGTGTCTGTACAGTGGGGCTTGGAGTGAGTGGCCATGGCAAAGGACCAACATAGGCACAGAGGCCATGCTTGGCCAGTTAGACCTTGTAGGTACATCAGGAACCTGTCATGTCCTAAGAAAATGTTTTGGTGTTCCTCACTTGTCAAACTTCCCAAATAATAGCCCTCTGTTTTTGGAGATATATCCAACCCCTGATAGAATAAGCATGCTAGGAAGGTATCTTAACTGTGAAGGCTTTGCACTTAAGAAGTGGCTGGACCAATTAATCTCAAATTTGGTCAACAATTGGAGTAATTTCTTAATCCAGTCAGGTGGAAAGAAAGGTTAAATAGCATCATCTTGTAGCAAACCTTCTGAAAATGTTTGTCTGCATAAGATGGGTGATGCACTCATTGTGAGTTGTGGCTTCAGAGTTCGTGCCTGTATTGACACCAAAGTTAGAAAATTTGCCGATTTCCAAATTTGTAAGTTTCCTCAAAATACATGGATTTTGGAGAACTGTATGAGAGATAGGATGCAGATCTAAAAGGGCTTTGACACCTGGGATGTGTATTTCATCCATGTAAGTGCCTCTAAAGTGAGCAAATAGCTGTCTCTGATTGAGAGAAAATGATAGGCTGCAAGCTGATTTGAGGTTAAGTAAAGAGATGTGTACTGACACCAAGGTACAAATTGCCAGCTCAGCGTTGATGCCTTTCATCACATTGCAAAATGTGGAAAAAACATTTCCTTGTTCTAGCAGCCAGCCAGGCTGGGAGTACTCCCGTGGCACCAGTGCCATGTGAGGTCTGTGCCATCTACTTGGTACACACTCTCTGTCATGTTTCATTGCCTAACAGAAGCAATTTCTGCTGCAGGACAACTAAGTTGTACAACCCATTTAGTATCTGCCATGTGATTTCTACCCTCTCCTCATTCCTCTTATTTCTCAAAGGATGTAGTCTAATGAGATGATCAAGCTCTTTTTCTCTCTCTTCTCCCTCGTGATGAGAAGTGAGAGCATATTAAACATGTAACTAATTCTCAAATCCCTAGTGACCTGAGCACTATTTATAGACTATTCTCTTGGCAATCCACAAGGAAAATTGTTTTTGTGCCCACCTTGTTCGTCCAAAAATAGACTTCAGGAATTTTTTCCTGCTTGCTTGCCTGAATTCAAGAGTTTACAGCAGTTTTTTTATTGGTGGTTTTTTTATGGCATTATGACAGAGTCCTGGTTACAACACTTACGAGCTCTCCCAGCAAGTTGCCCAGACGAGCTGCTGCCTGAGACCTCCTCTGTTCTTCCCAAGCAGCTGCAGTGTCCGGCTGCACCAGGTCTCAGACCACCAGCTGTGCACTGGATCCTTGGCTCACTCACTGCTTTGTGAGAAACCACTACCTTTACAGTGAGGTTGATGACTTTGCCAGCTGCTAGAACGCTGCAAAGGAGACGATTTTCCACTTAGTGCATCCTTATCATAGACCTGTCTCCTGACTTGGTCATGCTAAAAATCCCCAGTAAAACCCCCCCAGCAACTGGATTCAGCTGACAGCATGCAGTGACTCCATCTCATGCCAGTGATTTTCCAAAGGGAAGGGCTTCAAACTTCAGGCACATTCAGGGAAGGATTTGGCTTGAAATTGAGCTCAAAAATGAATCTCAAGACATGGATGTGTAGTGCTCTGAGCTGTCCTGGGTGACTCCTGGCTGCTGCTCTAGGAGATTATGTCTTCCCTGGGGGTCCCATGCCACATCTGCCCAGCCTGCATGGATGTCTTAGGGCTTGGCACATAGCACTAGATGGTTACATGGCTCAAGAGGCGAGTTGGGAATGATGTGATGGCACATAACAGGCACATTGGAAAGGGTGTGGTGTGATAGCTCTGTCACTAGCATGAGTAAGTTGGTAAATAAATCTGTCGTTTTTCTGCTTGCTTGAGCTGTTAAAGCTTGGTTACAGAAATGAATCAATGAGACCATGAGGACCTGACTGTCTGTCTAGTGTCTAATCAACTTGCTGTATCATTTCCAGCCCAACTGAGCTAAAAAATAGCTTTGATGAGATCAAATCAGACAAGTGACAAACAGAACCCCCATGGCATTTTCTTTACTTTTTTGTCCCATCTGTTGTTTGGTTTTGATCAGGATGTTAAGGCAAAGGCAATCTATCTTACTCACTTAATGTTCATAATAATTACATGAGGGTTTAGAGCTTTCTTTTCTGCCTCACTTCTGGACTGTTTTTACAGGTTGAAAGCAACTGGTGTCCAGGTGTACAACAGAAAAGTTGCAGACTTGTGGGAGCTGCACAGGGAATATGACATCATTGTCAACTGCACAGGCATTGGAGCCCACCAGCTGGTGGGGGACAAGAAACTCTTCCCTGTCAGGGGACAGGTACTCCAAGTTCATGCTCCTTGGGTGAAAAACTTCATCCGGGATGGGGATGGCTTAACTTACATCTACCCAGGGATAGACAGGGTAACCCTGGGGGGAACCAGGGAAAAAGAGAGCTGGAGTCTCTCTCCTGACCCTGGCACTACCAAAGACATCTTTGACAGATGCTGCTCCCTTGAGGCCTCACTGCAGGAAGCTCAGGATATCAAGGTGAAGGTGGGCCTGAGGCCATCCAGGCAGTGTGTGAGACTAGAGAGAGAGGTTTTGAGCCAAGGAGGAGCCAAGCTCCTGGTGGTCCACAACTATGGGCATGGGGCAGGTGGCTTTTCGGTGCACAGGGGCACAGCCAAAGAGGCTGCTCGCCTGGTGGGAGAGTGCATTGTGGCCCTGCAAGGCTCTTCATCGAGAGCCAAGCTTTGAATTCCAGAGGCTCCTTTTGCATTTACAGCAGGCTAGTGTTGCATCTCCTAGTAGCAGCTTGGATTTCATTCCATTACTGAATAAAAGGAAACTAAGTCAACAACTTGGGCCATTGCAGCTACTTGGTGGTATCTCACTCAGCTTCCAGCTGCCACCTTTGAAAGGCATGATGGGATGATCCAAGTATTAGTCCAGCTGTTCATCTCCTCTATCTGGCATTGTTTCTGTCAAGATCATTTGTCCTAGCCTCATGTTAAGAAGAAGACAAGATGCATAAATACTCCTAACATAACAGGGAATCACATTGCTGCAGTATAATACAAATAACATCAATTTAGCATTTCTGCATCTAAAAGGTGTCAGATGCACTAGGTTCAGATTCAGTAAAAATCAGTTCTCTCCTCTTGGACCAAATCTAATCTAGTATTGCCCTTGCTCCTGCCATCTTGCCAACAAATGTTATCATTGTCCATATGATTTACAAGGAAAACAAAACCCCACACAGTGCTGCATTATGGCACTCCAGGTCAGCTCTTACAGAAAGCAATGTTAAGTCATTGTCAGGCACAGTGATTTTAAGAGAGGGCTGTGATACTGATCATTGCATTTGCTCATATTACACCTCAGGGAACTTAAAGTTGCTGCTAATATTGCCCCATATGAACTGCAGGGGGGTTTTGTGCATCTTTTCTCACGCTTGTTTGCAAATCTGGGGTTTTTTCTTCCAAGCCCCTCAGATTTTACTCTCACAGATGATTTCCCCTCCACTCTGCATATCAACGTTGACATGGCCTGTGTTCCACGGAAGAGAATTTTTCAGAGTGGGCTTGGGAATGCAAGAATCTCTTTTCTACTTCACATCAACACTGTCTGCTTTCCTTTCAACAGCTGATATATATAAATTGGAGACAAAATCAACAAGGATTGTAACACCAGCATCGGTTTAATTAAAAAAGATACATTTAAGGCTACATAAACACTCTAAAGACAAATTGGACTGTAGCTGGACATAAGCAAGCTCCTCTGCTGTAAGAAAGCCGAGTCACCAGAGCCCAGACCATTTCACTCTATGGCAGAGGCTGAGCTGGGCTTTACACTCCCTTCAGCAGTTCAAGCCCTTTGATGTGGCTGAAGATAATCAGTCCCCAAAACCAGATCTTAGCATGAAAGTATAGGTCTGACTGTTAGTCATTAAACCACTCATTACATCTTAAATGGTTAATTTAAGAGCGTTATCATCCGCCTTTGTCTATTTTTTTTGTCCTTAGGGTTACAAAACTATTCAAAATCCTTCAAGAATGTACGTGATTAAAATGAATTAATAAATAAAATTCTAATAATGGAGCAAAGGTCACTTCTGTAGTGTTTCCTTTCATAAACAAGGGGGTTTCTTTCATTTGGGATGGCCTGGCAGGGCCAAGAAAGGCCATGTGCAGTCATGGCTGCCAACTTCTGCAATTCTCAGGGGGGATGAGGACAGTTATCCTTTGCAAGGGACAGCTGTCAGAAGAAACATCACCAAACTGGATTATAGGTCAATAAGCGCCTGGGACCAGCCTAAGCCAGCCCTGCCTTCAGCAGCCTTGCCCTTTTTTTGTCAGCTCTGAAGGCTAATTTTGCATTCCCCCTTCCATCCCCCCCCATTTGTCCTTTCCAGTGGTATGAGAGGGCAGAGCTGCTGCTTTTGGCAGTAGTGTTGGTGTAGGGCCTGTCAAACTGCAGCTTTGTCCTCAGCTAACACAGAACATAAAAATACATGGGAAAAAACATGGGAAAGGCCTATTTTTTCTTAGTCTTTATTTTAATCCTCAAAGTAGCAAACAGTATAGCTTATCCTGGAGCAAGAAACACAAGTAATGCTAATAGGGTGATTATAGCCCCATAAAAAGCTTAAGTTGTGGTTGTGCACTTCTGCTCTGCAGGGCCATGGGGTTTCTTCTCTTTTACTACAAGAAGTTGTCTGGTTGATAGAAGTGTCAAAGTTCAGCTGCACCCATTAGTCTGGTGTCCTTGCTCTGGTCATGGCCAGCAGAGGGGGCAGCCATTTCTAGCCTAGGGTCTTCCTCAGCTGAAGGGTAGTTTGATGTTTTAGATGATTTATCATCCACACATTTGTTGACTTGCCTCTAAAACCATGTGTGGTGCTTCTGTAGTCCCTAACATCTTCTGAAAGCAGGTTCTGTAAAGTAGCACACTTCTTTGCTCACGAGCAAAGCTGTTTGTCTTGAACCTGAAGTTATCTTTCAATAACCCTTTCTTGCATCTTCTGAGAGGCAGTAACTAGTTATTCTCCATGATCTTTCATGAATTTATAAAGCTCCAGCACACTCTCTCAGACTCTTCTTTCCTACCTTGAAGAATCTTGGTTTACATAATACATGATTACATGATAGCTGCTACCCACATAAAATGATCCTGTACCTTTGGTCATCCTTGTTGCCCATCTTTATACCTTTTCTCACTCTAACGTACCTTTTCAGAGATGGAGAGACAGAACTGCACAAGGTACTCATGATAGAGGATCAACTTGGTATTTAATTAATGACAGCAATTAGGATACAAGGTCTTTTACAAGGACAGCAGAGAGAGGACAAGGAAGGGGTGCTCCCCTCTCTGTCAATGACCAGCTGGAGTGCAGGGAGCTTTAGCTGGGGATGGGTCAAGAGATGACCAGGAGATGGTGGGTCAGGATCACAGGGAGGGCAGGGACAGGTGACTTATAATGCTCATTCACAACACCCAACCAAGAAGACCAAGATATTGAGGCCCTCTGTAGACTGATAGGAACAGCCTCACATTCACAAGCCCTGGTCCTCATGGAGGACTCCAACCTCCCCAGCACTGGAGGGACAGCACAGCAGGACATAAGCAATCTAGGAGGTTCCTGAAACTTCCTTCTCCAAGTCATAGAGCAGCCAAGAAGGAGAGGTGCTATGCTGGACCTTGTTCTCAGCATCAAGGAAGGGCTGGTGTCCCAAGTGAAAATGCCCCTCTGTGGTCAGTACTGGGGCCAGTGCTGTTTAACATATTTGTCAGCAACGTGGACAGTGGGATTGAGTGCACCCTCATCAAGTTTTCCAATGACACCAAGCTGTGTGGTGAGGTTGACATGCTGAAGGGAAGGGATGCCACCCAGAGGGATTTTTGACAGGCTGAAGAGATGTGTAAACCTGATGAAGTTCAACAAGGCCAAAGGCAAGGTACTGCACCTGGGTTGGAGCAATTCCATGCACAAATACGAAGCAGATGATGGACTGAGAGCAGCACTGAGGAGGACTTGGAGGTATCAATTGAGGAGTAGCTCAACATGACCCATCAATATGTGCTTGCAGCTCAGAAAGCCAACCATATTCTCGTCTACATCGAAGAATTGTGGCCAGCAGTTTGAGGGAGGTGATTCTGCCCCTCTGCTTTGCTTTTGTGAGAGCCCACCTGGAGTGCTGCACCCAGCATAAGAAGGATGTGGATATGCTGGAGCAAGTCTGGAGGAGGGCCATGAAGATGATCAGAGGGGCTGGAGCACCTTTCCTATGCAGACAGGCTGAGAGAGCTGGGGTCATTCAGCCTAGAGAAGAGAAGGCTCCAGAGAGACCTTAAAGCAGCCTTCCAGTAACTAATGGGGGCTGCAAGGGAGCTGGAGAGGGACTTCTTACAAGGGCATGTGGTTACAGGACAAGGGGGAATGGCTTTAAACTGAAAGATAGTGGGTTTAGATTAGATATTAGGAAGAAATTCTTCACTCAGAGGGTGGTGAGACACTGGAACAGGTTGCCCAGAGACGTGGCTGCCCCATCCCTGGAAATGTCCAAGGTCAGGTTTAAAGGGGCTTTAAGCAACCTGGTCTAGTGGAAGGTGTCGCTGCCCATGGCAGGGGGGTTGGAAATAGATGGTCTTTAAGGTCCCTCCCAACCCAAACCATTCTACGACTCTGTAACCTCTCTTCCCTTCATAATATACTAAAATATTTTATAGTCACTAATAAACATTTAACCGACAACGTAACTCCACGATATCTGTCCTGAGTGGTAGTAGATGAGGCTGAGTAGTGAGGGGATCCTCCTCTCAACTCTGTGAGGTGTTTTTCTCTGCTGTTAGCCACACTGAATTTCACCTGCCATTGCTTTGCCCAGACTCTTGAGATGGTTTTTGCAGCTCCTTGCAGGCAAGTTTGTATTTTACAACCTTGAATAAACTGGTAGTACCAGCACATTGAGCCAATTACTGCCTGCCTGCTGGGTATGTGGATGAGTACTGGCCCTACCACTGTCCCTCTAGGATGCCATTGGTGACTTCTCTCCACTGTGAAGAATGGATGATTTATCCTTACCTTGACTCTATCCTGTGTGCAGTTGCTGACTCATGTGAGGATCTTCCCTCTTACTCCACGCCAGATTAGCTTCTTTATGAGTGACAGATGTTATTAAAGGCTTTCCAGAAGCAGAGCAGATCATACAAAGCAGATTGCTCTAGTCTGCAGCTTCACTGTTTCCTCTGAAGACATAAAAGGGTGGTAGAGCACAGCTTCATGGGTCCCCACTGCAAAGCTCTGCCAGTTCTTCCCTGTTAGTCTGTGTCTGTCCTTGCAACTATTCCATTACTGTGGCTTTTGCTGTTTGCCCGCTACAGATGTCAGATTTAGTCGTTTGCATTTCTCTAGATCCCTCGCAGCTCTTAAAAGAAAACCATATCACATGTCATCCTCTTTTTTCTTTGGCCTTTTTAAGTAAAAGCTTATACACCAGCTCTTACAGCAACAATTTCCATTAGCATGCCTTAAAAGCCCACAAGCGAGTAACATCTGCTTCTCATGAATTTGTTACTATCCCGTGCATCAATTTGTTCTAAAGCCTCATCTAATGGCCCTTCAATCTGAGGCAGCTTCTCTGCATTATCCCGTTAACAAACGGTTCTGTCGTGGGAATCTCACTAAGCATTTCTGTGCTGAATGCAGACACAAGTAATCTCTTTAGCTGCTGTGTTAGGGCTTGTTTTCTCTCAAACTCCTTTGCCACCCTGATCATCTGACTGCGCCCCCTGGTCACCTGCAGAACCCTCCAGCAGGCTCCCTGCTTCTGCTAGGATAGGGAAGGCTTTTTGTCTAGTAGCAAGTTATTTCCTGAGAATCTTTCTTAGTCTGCCTTTCTGTTTCTGCTTGTAATTTGACAGAGTTCATGTCCTTTTCCTCATTTGGACAGGATCTATTTTTGGTTTTTTCCCATGTAATTTTTAACATGGTACTACAATGAGCCAGTAATTATCTTTCTTCTGGAATGTCTTTGATATTTCAATACCCTTATATAAAAACTGAGGATTTTAGACCCATATCTTATTTTCATGTTTATAGCAAATAGAAACAAGCATACATTCAGACCAATTGCTCCAGCTCCCGTGCCCCACTAAAAAGGGGCTTTATTTGTCCAGATTGCACCTTGCTGTTTCCTGCTTACTTGTGGTTATAAAGAGGTCAAAATGGCATCTTTAAAGACATGCCATCGAGAACCTCTGCTCCTCCCTTCCTCCTCACTTCCCCAGCCTCCAGCTTGAAATTCCTTTTTAAATCTTACTCTTTCTCACAGAGGTTTTCTCCCTGACAAAGCTCATGCCATGCAAAGACTGAGCACCCTTCTCAGGAGCCTCAGCTTTTTGTTCCAGAAGCTTTCATTTCGCCATGACTATGTCCTAATATTTTAGGAATAACTTCATATCCCTCCCTCATTTTTCTTGCTGGGCATGAAAAATTTAAATAGTCCAAAATATATCCTAGATACATAGTCATGCTGCCCTGTGCCAACTACATACCTGCCAACAAAGGGGAGTCACACTGTTCAAGTGCCTGCAAGCCAGAACACTGACAATGCTTCTAGGCTTTAGGCAGCTGAAGTTGTTGAGATGAGTCCTCTCTTGCTTCAGGTGCCCAGTCTTGGCTGTCAGTCTCTGGCAATATCTCGTCAGCCATCCCTGAGTTTCTGCTCCTCACTCAAGATTCCTGCAAGGAGCTGGAGCAAAGATATGGCCTCTGTTACCCCTCAACCTCCAGCTGAAGCTGATCCAGCAGCTGAAGAATTTTCAAAACTCTATTTTGATCTTAAATTTTTCTGTGCTGCTGCATCAGCTCCCTAGTTTTCTTCTGGAATCACAGAATAAGGGTCAGGGAAACATACATAGGAGAGGATTAACAGAGGAAGGTTCATTAAACCTCCCTGACCTCCCATGCTGATATGAAAGGTACCCTTAAAGAAAGACTTAGCTGTCACCTGTGCGAAGCATTTTATCCCTGTGCTGTTACTTAAGCCCGTGTGTGTGTGTGTGTGTGTGTGTGGACTAACGTTATCCAGACTGTACTTGAGTATTTCCTTCTTATCCATACTTTCTGATCTACATTGAATAGGCACCCCTGGCAGATGGCAACCAATCTGTCACACACGGAACTTCTAAGATGTAATTATGGTATAGAAAGAGAACTGTTATATTTTGAGACATTTTTATCAATCCTTGCAATTGCAGGCAGCAGATTGGATGTATGATGGATTTTAGAGCTTGAGCACAAAAGAAAGTTTTCTGCAACAGGGAATTTTGTTGATTTTCTTCACAGAAACAATGCCATAAAGCTATATTGTCTTGATACAGGCTTTTGCCTCTGTTTGAAAGAAATTTGCCAAATTTCTGGAAAATACAGGAAAATTGTCATTCACCATTCCTTACCATTCTTTTCCCGTCGAGGATTATTTGAGATAGTATTCAAGTTCATTAGGAACAGATGTAGCAATTATAGAGAACATCATGGCCTGGACCGAGATTTTTACTGTTTTCATGGCATTCAAGTAAGTATGTTATGCCATACGATGCTTTATTTTATCCTGCTTTTCTCCGTATTTTCCACCAGAGGGAGGTGTTGGATCAAGCAATTGCTGAAACAAACCCGCACACTGCATCTCAAAGAGCAAGTGCAGTGATGCTGAATTCAGTGGAAATCTGGGTGCCTGTCAGGCTCCCGCATACTTGCAAGGCTTGGAGGACTTGGGTGCTGCAATAGAGCTTAAAAAAATAATTATGAATCAATTATTCACGGCGAATGCTTACAAAAAGTACGGTGAGGGAATAGAAATGTGAAGGTAGCAGCATACCAGAAGCTGTTAACAAAAAATAAGGAATTATAATCCTAGACAAAGCTACTGCTATAGCAGCATGTCCCAGAGCTTTTCCTCCATCAAAAGCCTGGAGGTATAATCACTGTCTTTGGTAACCAAGTGTCCTCTGTTCCTTGTATTGTGGGGACTTGTGGTCCCCCAGCCTCTCAAGATGTGCCTGGGCTGAATATCTTGTAGTGGGGTTCCTGTGGGGCTGCAGCCTGGCCCATGTGCACACTGCCTGGCGTGGCTCCTGGTGAGCACACACACCCCTCGGGGTGATCAGGTATTACAAACTACAGCTGGTTGAAGATCAGAAATGGATTGGTTTCTTTCTGGGAATTTTCCCCCCAGGTCTGTTTTTCTCAGTGAAGAAGTAAAAATCATATTTTTGGAGAAGAAGCAGATATTAGTCAAAACTGAGCCTTAATAAGAAAGGGAGGGGCTGGGGTGAAAAGAAAGGGGGATGAAATGGTATTTCCAAAAGTAAAAGAAGTTTCAAGGGAATATTTTTCCTGTGTTTTGTTTTTATCCTTTGAGGCTGTCTCACACACTGACAGCAGCCAGCACTAGGAGAGCACTGTCCTACATCATTTTCCTCTGTTCCTGTTCATGTCCATTACCTACCCCGAGAACAATATATTTCTCATACTGTAAGAGTCATGTGCTATGTGCACTATGTATATCACATGCTGTGCTCCTGTTATTGTCACATCTGCTGCCTTTTTTGTCCAGCTTCTGCAAAGTCCCAGTCAACTAGCTGATATCTAAGCCCAACATTAGCCTTTCCTTACATTTATGAGCCAAACAGAGGAGGCTTGTTTGTTTTCTGTGTCACTAGATAATTAAGCAACCAAGCCAGCTGTTGGTGTTTCTGAAGCACCTGCATACACACGTTCAGTCAGCATTTTGGCTAACGTGCAGGTCTGAAAAACAACCCTCTCTCACAGAATGCACTACAGCCATGGAGGCAAGGTTGCTGTTACAAAAATGAGTGGTTTAGGTCACTTAAAGATTCCCCATCAAAGATATTAGCAAAAACAAACTTTCATGTAAATTTGCAAAAGTGAGACAAAGTTTGATGGCAAGGCTTACCTTATTTAGTGCATGGATAATACATATAAAGGAAAATTGAATTAGAATCAATTTAGAGTGATTTATATGGACGCCAGGGATGTAAAAACGGGTAAGGCAGATCCTTTGTTGGGTCCTGAGTTTCAGAGTGGACACGTTGCTTTCCAAACTTCTTCTCAGAAAGGACCTGAGAAGGCTGAATCCAATCTTAGGCTCAGACTTGTTCAATGGTTTATATCCAAAGGATTTAGCAGCACTTAATCACAACAGCACTTAAAGTTTAGATTAAACAATGATCAGCTATGAACGTAACAATAATAACAGTTATGGATTCAAGATAATGCCATGTATACTATATTTACTGTAGGGTGTTCAAGTCAAGACACACACAGAGATATGTGTATCCAAGTGTACAAATGTACCACAGACAGACACGGATATGTAATGTATAAGTGCCTATTAAAAAATTCCCCTCAAGATTCAGTGAAATGCTCATCTCTTTGGCATTTCTCAGTGGGTGTGCAGAGGTGGGAGGGTTGAGCCTGGAGTAGTGGGGATATCAGCCCAGATTCTGTTGCCAGGCGACACTTCTCCGAATTTCACAAACTTGAGAGCTCAGGCACTCTGAGAGGCATCCCACACAGAGGGAAATTCTGATACAGTTCACTGCGGTCCAGAAGGGCTCAAAGGGTCTGTCTTAGGACTGCTCTTTGTAGGGTTGTGAGTTGGTTGGCTTAAGTCATGGGTAGATTTTCATCCTGGTTGCAATCTGGGTTAGTGATTACTGGAATTTTTGAAATTCCAGTGAGGATGGTACTGTTCCACTTGAGCTATGATTCAGATAAATAATGTTCTAAGGCTGTCAGGGGATGGCTGATTATTCCTGCTGTCATCTCCCACCCTGGTCAGGCAGCAGGAGTTCCTGGTACAGTCAGTGCTGCCCCCACTTTAGCTTTCCGAGAGTTCCTGATATGGCCAAGAGATGCTTCACCACCAAGCTCTTATGCAAAGGCCTGAGCAGGCCAGAGGAGAGGGGGGAGGGATGAAACAACACACTCGCACTTGCTTTCTTCTTTGCCAAAATGTGCATGGTTGTGCTTCAAGTAGATGAAGCCTCTTTTCTGCACAGACCTTGCAGCCTGGTGAGCCAAATGGTTTCCTGGTCAGTAGGACAGCTGATAGCCTTTGAGCATTTGAAGAACTGGATTTGGGCCTCTTGCACTCCATATTGCTGTGACAATGGCCACAAGAAGAGCAATCTGGGTGTGCTTCTAATGAAAAAGCTCCTTTGGATTTTTGAAATAAAGGAGCTGAGGCAGCTGAAGTCCAGGGAAAGATTCCAAGAAATGACCCATCCTCACAGTGCTAAAGTGTGAGTCAAAGACCTTGAGAAGCACTGGCTACTCTGTTTCTGAAAATCTCTCCATAAGCTTTGGTGGGCAAGGTCCACACTTTTTTTTTTTTCTGTGTGGCGAGTGTATCTGCATAGTGTCCAGCACTCCAAGAATAATCACAGGGTGAATTTCCACAGAGATTTGCAGCAGGATAATTGCCTCAAATAGAAGGATAAATAGCTTTTTCTAGCATTTAATGGGCCTCTTAAATGAACGGCAATAAACTCTGTGCGAACAGATGTTTTGCCTCTTTTTCATCCTTTTGCATCTCATCCATAATTACGAACTAAAATGTTCTTGTCTGGGTTGCTGAGAGCAATCTTGTTGCTGTTTGTCTCTGCAGTGTAAGACTGAGCACTTGAGCACAGAGATTGAGCAAAAAGCCCTCAATTCCTAAAGGCTCCCATCACTATACATCAGTCATCATCTTCTTTCCTACACATTGAAGCCTGAGGGAGGAGTGAGAAGTTAGGGGAGAAATTTGTGTCCCCCAACTGCAGGTCCCAGTGTTGGGGTCTTCCCCTGCCTGCACTGGTGCCCTGGACTCCAGCTAGGATGTTCCTTCACTTGCCTGGCTTCCAGCATTGACCCGGCTATGGCTCAGGAGAAGCCACAGCTTCTCCTTTGCCTTGCAGGGAAGGCGATTGTCCTCTGAGACAGTCCTCCCCTCTATGCTGCCTCTGCTACACTGACTGGACTGTGGGGAGATGGCAGAGCAGGCTTGCCTCTGTAGCTGCCAGCTTTGTCTCCAGCCTTGCTACCAGGAGAATGGCAGGCACAAAGCAAGCCCTGCAAAAAGCCTTTATGTTTTTGGGAGCATGTACTTTATCTCCTGACAAAGTACAGAGAAATTACCTTGTTCCTGAAGAATTTCTATGCATTCTGGCAAAGGGATCTCCTCTGAACAAGGAACCTGCAAGCAAGCCAGGAGCTGGGGCACAGCCACAAACATTAGCCTGGCTGGAGTGTTCATTGCCTGAAGTGATGCCCGTAGAGGTGCCTGCATCATCACAAACCCCACTTTGTCCTTCCCAGAGCATCTTCGAAACATCCGACTGGCCTTGCTTTCCATATCCATAGCTGAGGAGGGAGGCAGACATGCTGCAGGAAGACACATCCAAACAGATGAGCCCTGCAGCAACACCTAACCTGTATACAAACTCTTGGCTAAGGAGGTTATTCCTCTTCAAATTGATACCAGTATCTCTGCATCATTGGTGCTGCTCTGCATGCCATTGAGGGCCAACTGCCTTGAAAGGAGCCTGCGGGAAGAGCACTGAGTTTTATGCTCACCGTCTGCTCCCAGACAGGCTGCTCAGCTGCAGGGGAGCTGTGGCATCTTTTCTGCTAAGGGCAAGGCCATTTCTCTCCTTCTCGTTAGGACTGTATCTAAGACATTTAAAATGCAACCAGCTGGAGGAGAGGGTTGGCTGACCACATGGTAATAGTTCAAAAAAGCAAACATTCTGTTACAGGTAAAGACAATGCTCTTGAATTTAGTGTTCTGAAAAAATGGGATGCTTTTCAGACACATGGGTGAGACCTTTATTAAAGGTAGATGCATATTATTAATTGGTCTGCATACTGATTCAAGACATTCTTGCATGCCTCCTATCCTATGAAAACTGCCCTTCATCCATCAAGTCTATCAGGGATGCTGCCAGCTGCTTCCAGCTTTTATTGTTTCCTATTGCATTTAATGAGGTATAAATTGTACAGGCACATGCCAGTATATCAAACAACATTGCAGACAGACTGTAGAAAAAGTGCACAGTACATTAATTATTGGTCTTAATTTGTTTGTGAATTTTCTACCTGAAACATTTTGCTGCTGTTCTTCTCCCTAGCAGCCCCAGTGCTCTGGCTTCCATCTCTTCCTCCCTTGGAGAGCGCTTTTCACTGAGTGCTTGCAGATGAAAGTCTCTCTCAGTGACATCTGCTCTATTGCTGCAGTGCCGTTGCCATCCCCTGCATAAATACTTTGGCATTTGTACTGTTCTATGTAAGCCCATTAAAACATGTAATAAAAAGGCTCATATAATTTCTTAAAACCATCATTACTACTCCAGCTGTGGTGTTTTGTCAAATTCTGACCATTATAGATTAATCCCTATGCCAAATTACATTTTTAAATGAAGAATATTCATCCTTGAGCTTAGAAGTATAAAAATGTCAGCAAAATTTATGGCATCCAAAATAAAAGGCAGAAAGCTGAAGCCAGAATAACACAAAGGTAATCTCTAAAACATACAGAAAATAGGATTTTGTAATAGAAACTCAGGGTAATTTTTAAGCAAAGATGGACATCTGTCTGGGATTACACTATAGATGCAAAGGAAATACAGGCAACAAACTGATATCACAAAAGTCTGTGCAGTAGTATATGAACTGCATATGAGCTATCACTGCTTCATTCCTGTAAACTGGAATATCTTTTTTTTTTAAAAATGGCTATTCATGTTTTCAACTTACATACTAGTATCTGTTCAATAAAATCACAAGCCCTTATTTTAAAAAGCAGGCAGCATTTTGTTTGTTCAGAATGATTGTACAGTTTAGTAAAAGACAGACCGTAACATCACAGTTGTTCCTCTCCAGGAGTGAAACACAGCTGCTGGAGGATTAGGGTTAAATAAATAAAGGTAAGGCCCAGGGATAGCAGAGAGCTGCAGAGCATCTACTACTGAAGGGCCGTCTCATTCCTCTTCTCATTCCTGCAGTGAATATGTGTGCACAGGTACAGGTATGTGTGAGTGCAAAGGCACAAGAGTGTGACTCAGAGGTAAACCTTGATCTATAATCCCTTCTTCAGGCCAATAATTGTCAACTATCTCTTTCATCAAATTTGGATGACGTGGCCAGGCTGTGGTGTTTGAATCCCTCTGTAGCTGGAGGGAAAAGACAGCTTCTGCCCGTGCCTCGTGCTGCGCTGCCGAGCAGCAAGATCAATCTTGTGTTAAGCTGCCTAAATAGCCCACGAGCGTGAAGAGAGCTAATGGGAGACTGCATGAACATATATTTTTTAGCTGTTATCTTCAAACTTAGCAGTGGTGAGCTGAGAAGTGGTTTTAATGATTCACACAGCTGAGCTTTTGCCTTGACAGCTGTTCAGACACGTATTTCTCAGCAGCAGTAAGTGGGTAATAGACCAATGTGGCCAATTTACTTCTCTGTTGCTAACTTCTAAAAGATAACAGAAAAAGATTGTTTCTCTAAGTCTTCAGTGGGATTTAGGGTATGGGAAGGAGTAAGGGCTGTACCTACCTGGCAGAGCTGCTGGCTGCATGCAGACTCCAGGGTCATCTGTCATTTGGTGCATAAAAAATTAGTTCCAGGATTTCGAGCTGCAATTTTAAGGAACAGAAATGAGATCAGCCTTGCATCAAAGCCATCACTGACAAGTCACCCAGGAGCTACAAACATTTCATCCCATGCTCCTCAGGACTGTGGCAGAGCTTTGCCACATAAACATGCAAGGCAATAAACCACGCCTGGACCAAGGCTCTGAGTCCTGAAGACTCAGTATCAGAGTCACAGTGAAATGAAAGTTTCTACATAAAACATCTTTGTTTTCATGTGCATGGAACAACCTCACTCTGATTTTCAAAGCATTAGCCAGGAGTGTAGGAGGGAGGAGAGGGAAAAACATCTTCCTTTGCTCTGTCCTGTGGATTTTGGCAAGTGGCTCATACCAAGTCCAGCGTGGTTGTTAAGCACAGTCAAAAAGAGCATTTTTATTCATTTACTCATTTTATAGGAGGAATGTTTGACTTGTATTAACAGCACTTGGAGAATCCAGGGAATTCCTAGTGGCATTTTTCCTGCCCGGGCTTTAATTTTGCATGGAGATTGTGGAAGACATTTTAACTAAGCAGAAGGTAAACAGATGCCTTGACAATGGGTGGAGGCAGAAGATGGATGGTGGTAGGCAAGATGTTTGAACTGAAAATGGCTGTAAGAGACAGTAACATTAAATAACTCCTGCAAAGGAGAGATTTCACTACCAACAATATCCCAGGCAAGAGGTAATTTATAAGCCACAAAGACAGCACTGAAGCAGTGAAATTTCATTGGTGTTAAACTTTTTCCTTCTAGAGGCTTAGCACTGTGCTTTCACCATAGATGAATTTGTAAATGAGAAAGGAATTTTAACAGTTTAAAGACTTTTCTGGTGAAACTAAGGGAGCTGTAGCTCTGTGGCACCTACATAAAAAGTAGACACAGTAAGACCGATGTCTGGTTGTTAGGGCACAATGCTCACTCTTCTTAGTAGGAATTGAATGCTCACATTCAGAGTCACTGTTCCAGTTATTCCTTGCATCACATGGTGGGAGTTTGTGTTCAGTTGGATCCAGCATGATATATGTTCCTTTAACATTATCCATCTTGCTTTAGGACAGCAAGGACGGCAGGCTATTTGCTGCCTGACTCAAAGAGTAAGCATGTTTTGCAGAAGCTGTGAAAGTTTGCAGAAGTTTGTAATTCCCATCAATCACCTCAAAAAGGCACATCCTCAAAAAGGCAATGAGTTGCATTGCAATTTTATTTTGCTCTTCTTCTTAACAGGTATTGCTCACACCCTATCTTTTCAGCCAGTTCCTGGGGGGAGAATTGGTTTATAACTTACTTCTAAAAATGAAAAAGTGAGACTGTTTAAGGCACTATCTTAATTCCCAGTGATTCTCATGCTAATGCAGATAAGGTTTCTCATTGTTCCTGAGATTTCCTGAGATCCTTCTCTACCACTGTTCCCTTTTTCTCTATGTTTAGAAACCCTCTGTTGAGTTTTAAGCAGGCAGACTTACATTCACACGAGATGGGAGGGGGTGGGAGGGAAGCATGAGAAGTTCAACTGTTTATTAAAACACAGAAGCAAAGTTAAAACACTGAGTTAAATATGTGAACTGTTCTTTATAAGGACCATTCATAGCATGCTCACAAATTGGAGATTATCAGCTTTCTAAAGAAGGGAGTATTTCATACAAGGTTAGTGCTTACAGTTCAGTGACTACAAGAAGAGTGGCTGGAACCAAATATTTGAGCTTTCTGCTGAAGCTACACAATGAGAGAAGAACAACAAATGAATCTGTGATGCTAAAACCAAGAAAGACTTTGGGGGTTTTATTCTGCTCAGGTAGACCTCTTTTCTTTGAGTATGTACTGTTCAAGCTTTTAGGAAGGCTTTGATTTCTCAAGGATTAAACCTCAAGAGGGAGTTTTTAAATGTATTTGGGCACTTTATACTCCTGCCTTCAACATTTTTTCCATACCCATACAAACACAAATTTATATTTTAATAGGACCTTCACGTGCCATTATTTATTGACTAGATGCTGCCAGCTTAACTAACACTTTGTGCTAAGGAGTTTGGGATTCCATTATTTTGGCTAGCCTGGTTGCAAGCCTTGTGTCTTGTCACATTTACCCCCAAACTTAGTGTTCTCAATGCATGTCTAAAGCTTTCTCCCCTGAGCATAAGCATTACTTCTGTCCTCCAGATAAATGTTGCCATTTAACCTGGAGGAGCAAAGTGATGGACAGGCAACCCCAGGGCAGGCAAAGCGACCTTCTGCTGATGAACTCCAGGTGATGCTCCTGGATGGAGCCAGGTTGATGTCAGTCATGACTGGTGTAGTTATACTCTCCCTCTGCCCTCATAAATGTGTTCCTCTCTTGCGCTAGCACCAGGGCTTGTCTGTTCCATTTGTGAGCCACCTAAATGAGGTGGAAATAGAAAAAGCATGTGACTATCAGAAAGGTCCACAGCCAGAGCCAACTTGCTTGCCTGTGGCAAGCATCTGAGCCTGTCCAAGAGAAAGATGGCGATGCCTGAGCAGAAGCAGGGGGAGGAGTGCTCTGATCTGCACTGCGTTTCCCCAGAGGCATAAACCACCCAGAGGCTGTCTCACATTTGCTGACCAAAAGACAGGATGGTACCAAAAAGGGAGTCCAGGTCTCTTAGGAAACTGCTCCAGATAGAGTTTTTCTTGAGTTAGTTTTCATCTGGGTCAATGTCCTCATTTAGCTTAGGACAAAAGAGCTACAGGAATGATAGGCAGGACTGCCACTTACCTCCTTCCAAGAGGGGCCTGCATTTAGGGCAGTTTAAAACAACCATGGAATTGCTTTAACCTAATTTAAAAGAATAGTTTACCTTAAGAAAGAGGACAGAAATATTCAAATGGCAGGGAGCATGTACCTCACCTGCCAGTGCATCTGTGCTTGCAGCCACGCTTCAAATCTCACTTCTCTAGACAGGTCGCTGCTCCCTCCCTTATCTTCCTACATGCAGCTCCTCTGTCCTGCTGCCAACAGGTCTGCTTGCTTGGCTGCTGCAGGCTCTGCTTCTCCCAGTGCTCCTCTCTGACCTGCTGCCCCAGCACCTGCCAGCTCTGGCTCTGCTGCAGGCTGTGAAGAGACAGGGAGGAGAGGACACCAGAAGGAGCTTAGTGAAGCAAGTCTCTCCCTTGCCAGCAGACAAGGCAGGGCCACTGGAAGCACAGTACTGCTCACAGGGGACAAGAGCCACAGGCTCTCTTCCCTACTTGGCAAAGAAATGGGGATTAGTTGTGCATCCATGTCCTGCATATCCCACCTGCGAACACATTTATTACTCACTGAGCAGCATGTGCTGTAAACTGGCTGCCATCACCCCATTCCCTGTTCCTGCTGAGCTTGCCTCCTGCCATGGACACTTCTCCCCACCTGCAGCACCTGCTTCAGAAAATCCCACTAACCACTGTTACCTGCTCATGGCTCAGCGATGGTTTAGCATTGTGGCTTAAGACCAAAGGCAGCCTCTGCACTTTATAGTTCTGTTTTGTGTGTCTCCCTTGTGAAACAAATGTGGGGCCTTCAGTGGTCCCACAGACATGAGTGGCACACCTGCACTGCCTCTCAGCCCTGCTCAGCTCATGCAGATCCTTTCCTTTGTGCATGAAACCAAAGATGTGTCATGAAATTCAGCAGCTGACCTGTGACAACCCACAAAAGAAGCTAGGATGCAAAGTATAGGCTTAGAAGTGTTACTCATGAGCACGAGGTGTTGTAGCCAATTTAGGGAACCAACAACTGATGTTTCAGCCAAGGTTTTCATACCCTTCAAAAGTTTAAGTCCAACACAATTTGTCCAGTGACCAGCAGCCACACTACTGGTTACTAATCATGGTAGAATTTTGCAAAGCTGCTCTATTTTTGCAGCATTCTTGCTGCTTGTCTATTGATCCAGATCTCCCTGGAGCCGGCCTTGCTAGAGTTACTTATCTGTACTGCCCGATGATACTAGGAAGGTTTCAAAGATGTGTCAGAAGAGTTAGGATGCTGGTGTTATCTTGGACGTTCAGGGTTATACTTTATTCTTCACGGATAACTCTAACAT
Source organism: Scytalopus superciliaris (assembly GCA_013400415.1). Taxonomy (NCBI): domain Eukaryota; kingdom Metazoa; phylum Chordata; class Aves; order Passeriformes; family Rhinocryptidae; genus Scytalopus; species Scytalopus superciliaris. The sequence goes on along the minus strand of VXBX01008451.1, from coordinate 302,176 downwards.
TACAAGAATCAAAGTTCTTGCTTTCAGGGCTGGACTTTTGTTTGACTTGAGCATGAACAATACCCAGACCTTCAGTAAAATTCCCCTACCTCATGACATTACATGATGTGAGTAATCTGAACTATCCCATACGAGTGTTAGTTGACAAGTTAGCGCCCTTCCATGCCGTAGAGACGGACCGGTACCATAGTTAGGGCGGGGGTCCGGTGCTCCGGGAGGATGGAGTGCGTGCACCTGTGGCTCCGCACCGGCGCGGCGTGCGGTCCCCGGGCACTGTATCGGCCGGGGCG
>VXBX01008451.1:208584-301787 GCA_013400415.1 Scytalopus superciliaris | reverse complement strand
CCCGGCCCCGTGCTGCGCCCCACAGCCCCGCAGGAAGGTAGGGCCGGCCGGCGGGAGCGGCCGCCGTGCCGCGGCAGGACCCCCTGCCTGCCCCCCGAGGGCTGCGGGGCGGGAGCGGCAGTGCCTGAGACGGGGCGGCGAGCAGAGGCGCGGGGTGCGGGGTGAGGGATGGCGGCTTCGGGGGAAGCGGTCAGACTGCTCTCCGAGCAGCGCTGCTCCTCCGGGGAGTGTGGTGGAGCGCAGCGGGGCAGGGCAGGGCGGACCGCGGGCTGCGAAGGTGACAGTGGCCCCCAGGCACCAGGCGGGCTCAGCAGGCTGGCATCCCCAGCAGGAGCAAGCTTGGGCAAAGCCCGTGCTCTTGGCATTCTTGGCATCCAAGTGCCATTGCCTTCGCTGAAGGCCGTCAAGAAGTGGTTCTAAGACTCGGTCTGCGTGAGAATTACTGAGTTAGTTAATGAGCTGGAAAATGGACCTGCGATTATATTCCTCTTTACAACGGCAATGGTTGTAAAGCCTTTTGAGGAAGTGAGGACCATCATTAGCACCTGGAGTTCAGCAAGAGTGAGGAGAGCCCGTTAGCTGCCCGGGTGACCGGTAGCGGCGTGTTGTCTTCTTCAGTGACTTTCGTGTCGTCTTCTTCAGTGACTTTCGTGTCGTCTTTTGTTTTGGCAGATGCCACTCTCTCAGGAACCACTTAGAGAATCAGATATTCATTTTGCAGAGTTTTCTTTGCAGCCTTTCGGGGGGAGAAGAGCCAGCGTTTGAAGGTGGGGAAAGAGTCCTCATTTGGGGTTGCGCTGTCAGGGTGCAGTCGTGATGGTCTGTGCAGAGATGTGCTTAAAGAAAGTGGAATTATCATGAAGAGGAGCAAGTGGGATTTTGCTAGAGATGAGACTGCCTTCCTAATCAAAGCAAACAACTAGTTCTAATAAGTTCTAATAATAGTTCCAATAAGTTATCATGGAGTGTCTAAAGCTTGACCTTTAACTTGTCCCAGAAGCTTTATCTGGGTGTGCTCAGAATCCCTTGATGAAAAGACCACTTGCTAACTTCCAAACCACCATCTGACCAGTTGTCCTGTGATTATGGGGGTCTCATTTGAAAATCTGGTTTCTTTTCTTTGCCTGTGCACTCCCAGTAATTATTTTTTTTTATTTAAAGAGTAGATGGACAATGAACTTGTGTATGGCTTGACTTTTAGATTTGCCTCAGCTTCTATGGGAAACTGTGATGGAAAAATTAAACTGCTGTTTCTTGCCTCTGGTTTCCTGAAAGGTTTAGGAGAAATGAGGTAATACCTTGCTTCCTTCACCCCTGTGGCAGTGATGAGGACAACATTGTCACGTATTTCTTCAGAAGAAAGACTGTATGGTGTCCTGATCTACTGTGGTGTTGATACCACGCTGAGGCACCTAGATCTTGCAGTGTCAGTTTTTGTGATTTTTTTGTTGTTGTTGTTGTTGTCAACACTGTGTTACTTGGTGTTCTAAAGCCCAGTTTTTAAAGTGATTCCAATTATGGAAGAATTTCAGCATTCATGGTGGAGTTGGGAGGGGAGGAAGCCTGTAATCCTGTGGATTTAGATAGTTTCTTGAAAATATGTGCTAAAAATGGCATTAAAATACAAGGCACAAAAGTAAAGCACACCCTAATTTATTTAATGAATTTGAGGAAATCTCAGTGGAGAAGCAGCACCAGGAGAGGCTGTTCATCATACCTGAGAACTTGCAGCACCTTGCAGTGTTGGAGAGCTTGAGGCTCTGGAAAGCCCACAGTATGTTTTGATGTGTCTCCAGGTGAAGTGTGCGAAACATCACTGCTGTGGTTTGTGGTGTTGGGCATGTTGCTGCTGAGGTCTCGTTTGAATCCCACTAATTAAGTCAAGTGAAAAATATTAGTAAATATAATACAAGGTGGAGTTGCCGGGTTCAGTCTGAGACCATCAAATGTCTTCCATGTTCAGCTATTTGACTTGAGCCTGTTGCTTCAGGCTAAGAAAAATCTCCTGAAGTGGAGATAGGGCTGAACTTCCAGGGACTCCTGGTTTTGAAATAGAGTTGTTAAATAAAAATATAGAGAGAAAAGTAACGGGAAAATAAAGTGGAAGTGGTCTGAGTACTGCCATTTTTTCTTGTGAAAAAGCATGATAGCTTAAAAAAAAAATCAATGGGTGATTTTTATTTTTTTTTAAATCAGAAAATGTTGCATTTCACTTCAGACCACTGTAAGACAAGATGAGGGCTCTTACCAAAAAAGGCTGCTTAAATTGGTGGTCTGTGGCTTCTCCCAGCAGCTCAGTGTGCAGCTGCTGCCAGTATGGTGCACTGGTGTGTGTAAATGCTGCTTGGAGGAGGAGGACAGGCTCCTTGCACAGATCTGTTGGTTTGGGATTGCTTTTTCTGTGGCTTTTATATGTTTTTAGTGTCTTCTGTCTGTCTATAAACTATTGTCAGTCCATTTCTGAAGCCTGCAGAGACTTTCAGGTGTGAGTTTTTTTTTCCCTGCTGCTGTTTAGGGAGGTGGTGTTGGACTGTGTTGTGGTAGCTGAGACAGCAGGATGGCAGTAATGAAAAATCAGCAAGGCCAGGCTTTGCTCTGTTTTCCTAGGTTCTAACTGTGCTCACACTTACATCACTGAATTAATGCAGAAGACTGACTGATGAATAAAGTGTTTCCATAGATGAAGTTGAATATCCTACTTTGTGGCTGTACGAAAAAATAAATTGCAAAAACACATAAGGAAATTATTTGTTGCCTACTTTGAATTACTTAAAGGTTTCCTGAGGCAGAATTATGTTGTTAAATTCCCAAGCGCAACTGCAGTCAAGCAACCAACACCACCAAAAGAGGGGAAAAAGAGATCTGGACAGGATGGGAAAGACGGGGACTTGTCTATAAACGGCCCGACTCTGCAGGAAGCTCACTGAGCAGTTGTGCGTGTTTCCTGGTAAAGCTCCGTCAGCAGAGCCATGACTGTGCAGCAGATGGGAGGGTTTGACCACCAGGGTTCCAAGTGTCTGTTTGTGCCTTAAGATGCATACATAAATTATGTTAACTGAAAGCAGCAGGGAATCAAGCAATTTCACTCTGTGACAGCTCTGTGAGTTGCTGGAGCTGCCTGTTCTGGTGCCTTAGTGAGCTGTGTTGTTCCCAGGTGTTTGGCTCCTGGTTGAGCCTACCAAAGAGCAGATGCTGCTGCTCTTGCTGGCAAATAATAAGGAAAATTTGGCCTTGGCAGCATATGACGCTCATCTGAAGAATGGGAAGAGTTATGCGGGCTGCAAATGTAAAGCAAGGGAAAGTTTGTAGCCCCGTTTGTATTTTGGCAGAAGCACTTATAACTGCGTTGTTGCTAATGAAATGCTCAACTATGTTTATAAACTGTGATTCTAAGCTCTGGTTGCATTAACCACTGACCTGGTAACATATGCAGCAGATAAAAACTCCAGCTACATGGAAACACACGAGTTCTGCCAGGTGTACCTGCTCTCACAATAGATATTAGCAAGGTCTGCACCCACACAGCGCTGCAGATGGGTGAGGTGAGTTCCTAAAAGTTATTCCAGTGTGCTACAGCAAAAGAAAAAGAAATTGTTGCTTTTGGAATTTGAAACAACAGCAAATTCTTGTCACAATTATTGCAATAACAAGGTTATGTTGGCTCTTGGGCACTGAAACTGGGAGGAGCCCTCTTCTAGAGTCTGGTTAAGAAAAGCTGGAACTCTTTGCCTTCTGGGCAGGTTTTTTTCTGTGGAGGTGGTGAGTGTGGTACACTGCCAAAGTTAACATGATATTACTTTGGATGCTCTTTCATTTCGTGTCTAGGAGCATAGAAGTGTTTGCCTTCAGTGGTTAAAAGCTAAGAATTAGATTTTGGTGCTGGGCCCATTTGTATTTTGTCTGGGATTATAACGTATTTTGAAACGTGATGTATCATTTCCTAAAACAGAAAAATCTTGTGAGGTCATATTTTTCTAAGCTTTATTTACACTTGTATGTGTTTGTCTTTTGTTTCGTTGTAAATATAGACAAATTGTCTTTTGCTGTTGCTATTTGGATTGAAGGCTTTGTTTTTCTTTAAATAGGAACTGTTTCTGAAAGGTTATTGTTTTTCTGCAGTGATGACTGATAACGGGCTCACCTTTAATTTAATTGAAATCTTGCCAATTATTTTGGAGTGATATCATCAAAATTATGTGGCATAACAGTTTGGCAGTTAATATGGCAGGTTCAAAATAACCTCAAGCAATTTAACATTTCACCATTGCTAAGAATTTACTTAAATTTACATTTGGTTTTTAATTTTAGAATAAAAATGCCATTTACATTTGTCAGTGATATGTAAGGCTTATGCCAAGAGTCCTTTTTAATTCTTTTAGAAATCTGGTTAAAAAATGTATCAGGTGTTTTCATTGCCTGTTTGCATGCAGTACGTTTTCAAGCTGTCTTCATGTCTTTAAAAGTCTGGTAAATTTTGGGTACTATTTGAATAGGAAGTTACTCTGCCTCTGGAAGAGCAGGAGCCAAAATTCTTGGAGAAAACTTAGTTATTCTGAAGTTAAATTTATCCGTCTGTCTTTCCATATCCCATGGTGTAATAGCTGTTTTGGATCGGGATTTAACCTTTAGAAGTTTATTCATTATGTGTGCCTGGAGCAGAGTTTGACTATTACACCAGAGTTTAACAGGACAGGGCACTGGGAGCTGTGCAGTGAGTCACATCAGCCTGTGTTTGAAGCAGTACGTTTGCCCTGGCTGAGCCAAAGCAAGGGAGCTCCATGGGTTAAGCCTTTTGGATCCCTGAGTGAATTTAAACGCAGAGGTTGTTCCAATCTCTTCACCTGAGTACAAGACATGACGACATGTCTTATACACGAAGACATTTCCAGCATGCAGTACTGTGCTCTAAATGCTGTGTCAAGGAGTGAATAGAGTCCTAGCTTTGATGGATGTGAGTGGCACGTGGGATTCTGTTGCAGAGGAGTGCAATGCTGAAAAGCTGGATATTGATTATTCTTTTGAGTGTGCTCCTTCTGGGCACCTCCTTTCATAACCAGTAGACAAACTGGAGATGGTCTCATTGAGATGAAAAAGGTATTAAGAGGTGCAGGAAGGCAAGCCTGCAGGGAAAGCTTGCAGAACTGGTACTTGTTTTTGAATAAAGAAAAGTAGGTTTTGAGGGACTGTGCCAAGACTCTTCAAACTAAAAAAATAATATTTTCTTTTTTTTGAAGGACATAATGACCGTTTGTTTCCCAGTTTCTGCTGCAAGTAGGACAAGAAGTAACTGGCTTGATTTTCAGGCAAGGTATTAGGCAAATGTTTTAACTCTGCAGTTGGTAGGTAATGGAAGGACTCCCTAGAAAAATGTGAACTTTGGGTAACCACACAGGGAAGGTCTAGGTATATTTTTCATTATGCTTCAAGGCAACTTCCTGAGGTCCTTCTGGCTACATTTACCTGCTCTGCAATTAGAGAAGCAATCTGGCAGGTACAATGTGATTAGCCAAACTGGAATTTAGCCTGAAAAATGATCTAACATTAATGAAATAAAAAGAGGTAATAGGCTCTTTAAAGTCTACAATAAGCAATCCTTGCCCTGGTTTAATACCTCACTAGAGAGACCAGGCACCACCATAATTGTTCTGTGGGATGATTTACTGGACCCCAGAGGAAAAGACACTAGTTGACACCTTTTTTTCCTTCCAGCACTTGGAGGTTTCTTAGCAAATATAAACCAATCCAAATTTGCTTATCTTATAAGATTAGCACAAGATAGGAGCTTATTTCTTCTGTTAGTACCTGGGGAACAGCTAGCTGTGAGAGCCTTGGTCTGGTTTTGTTCAAATATTCAGGGTAGTAGCACAGACTGAGAGAGCTTATTGTGTTGGGAAGAAAAAAACCCCACCTTTTATTGAAAGCACTTTTCAACAGCAGATAACCAAATCTGGGGACCATCAGCCAGTTCTGCCTGTAAATAGGGACAGCTGAGGTGCCACAAGGTACCCAAGCATGGCAATTCTTCTCCAAGTAGCCAAACAAGAGCAATCTGGGCTTTCAGTGTATTTTAACTGTAGATGAAACGTGTTTATAGCAGACCATAAAGAGAAGGTGGTAATGTTTTTTCTGACAATGATGTCACTTGCAAGCTTGTGAGGTAAATGATCACTAGGAATAACCGTGATTCTTACACACTTTTTATTACCTGAAATAGGTTTTTCCTTCATGAATTTTTGAGAAACAGCTAGGGAGTATTATCCTTCAGAAAGTCATTACAGTATTATGAGACTTTATTGCATCCAATAACATAGATTTCTTTCAAATGCCTTCCCAAGACTTTCTTTTGGCATATAAAGATTAGAATAATTTTTTCTAGGTAGCTGTGACACAGAAAAAATACATTAGGGTATAGAAGCTTTCTTTTTTAAGGGACCCAAGGATGAGGGTGATGATTTATTCTGCAGATGCCTTGCTCTGTGATGGCCATTACAGTTGTGCCATAGTTTCCTTGAACCCAGAGAGGTAGTCCACAGGCCTTGTACAAAATGTGAACCCTTTATGACTGCAGTAGCAGGTGCAGAAAAACCCCATACTGATCCAGTCCTGTTTGCTGCCTTCAGCTCAAACTGTCTCACGGGACTGCTGTGGGGGCCAAGCAACCCACAGTGCCCTCCTGCCTGCCTGTGTGGTGATGCTCAGAGTGGCTGAGCAGCTCTGATCATGGCCTCTGTGTCCCACTGATGGGCAGTACTTCAATAAACACATCCTCTGCTCTCACCTCATTCTTCACACCTCCAAAGTTCACTGTGTTTAGGGAATTGGGTTATGTTGTCTGGTGTATTGCTGGTTATCAGACCTTGTCAGCAGCAAACAAGCAGGACTCTGTGCTGTGTGTGTGCTTGAGGAGGAAGGATATCTTCTGCATGAAAGCAGCTGTTGAGCAGGAGGTGGGAGGAGGCGAGCACTGGTGTGAAAATCAATTGTACAGCAAGTCACAGTCTTGTCATAGGAAAAGAGGAAGAGCCTTTGAAAGCTGGAAATTTTGAACAGCCTTGAAGACAATGAGCACAGTTAGTGCCAAAAACGATCTTTTGTCACGTTTCATGTTTTGAAATAAGAAGTGAGGACAGTTTTGAGGACACATGGCTTTCCTTGCTCAAGCAGTTCTCAAAGTGGCTAAGCTTTCTTTATCCTTTCCTAAAATTTCCTTCTTTGGAGCGAGAAGAATCCTGGAAGAGATACTTTGGACTGGTAAAAATTCTCCCAGATAGCCTTTAGGTTTTTACTTTACATCTCCAACCTTTAGTTGCCTTCTTATGAGACAAATGTTTAACTTCATCGCTAATAAGGTTTTCATCCTAGTTTGTTCAGTCAATTCACATCAATATTTACCCAGCCACCCAGGCAGTTACCAGAGATGTGTGTCTGCTTTGAGGCTGCATGGTGGGTGCTGGCATGCCAGACATCTCTCTCATGCCACTTTTACTGAAGTGTGGCCACGGTTCAGCCTGAGATGCAGCTAGTGGATCTCTGGTGTGAACCCAGAGCAAAGCTCCAGTGGCCACTGACAAGTGATGCTGTACTGAAATCCTGTGGTGAAGAAAAAAAGGTTCTCACAGCTGCCTTGCATACTTGTGCAGACAGCATGGCTAGTGCATCATCACTTCTTACAAAACAGATGTAGAATTTGGAGATTTAAGAAAGTAGCACTAGCGAGGGACCTCCAGCCTTCACACAGGCGGTTTGTTTTGGTTGTGGTAGATGAGGCTGTCCTCCTCCTGCAGCCTGGCAGTGATGGCTGTCACTCATGGCACAGCTTAGATAAAAGACTTGACACGTAGGTGAGAAGGTCTGTGTGAACCACCACTAATCTTCGATGGCATCCGCAGCAGCCTCCTCTTATCGCTTGTTCTAATATTAGCTTTGAGCTGTGTTTGTCTTGGATGGCTGTTCAGTGCTCCAGAGCTGTGTGCAGTGGATGTGAGTTATTTAATCAACTTGAGTGTTTTTGTAGCTAGCAGATATGCACTAAGATACTTTTGTGTGTGATGAAACATTGTCCAGAGCCCTTCCCTGTTTGTAAGTGTTAAGATCAAATGACATGCTGTTCAGTGGAACAAATAAAAAGGGGGAGAAAAAAGGTTTGATTTAATTTTTCTTTCAGTTGTGGTATAGAGCATATGTATCCTTGAATCTGTAATGTACATCACTCACCCTGATGTTGTTTATATTAATGCTTTTGCCTAGAAAAGTGACAGGGTGACATGCTGCCCTATTTTGAGTTAGCACATCTCTAAGGCGAATAGAAATTGTGTGTGCAAACGGACCAATGCCTAAGGTAACAGATAGATGAAAGCCATGATTTTGGACTTGCCCTTATGGCAACAACTGGGTCAATTTGAGCAGGAGATGATGGAACTGTTCCCAGCTGTTTATGCAATGCTAAGTGGAAGAGTTTAGATTTTCAATGATGCCGTTTTTTGCTGTCTGTCTGATCTTCTCTTCAGCCTTCAGCAGTCTTGCTTTTGACTGTGCCATCAGGTTCAGGTGCCATCAAGAAGAGCTCTGGCTGTGAGGTGCTCATGGACTGCACTGTCAGAGAATGGGTGGATGAAGTGTCCTCTGGTCATTGCAGACCCCATGAAGAACACAAGTCCTGAGTGTGGTTCTGGGGGATCCCCTTGGTGATTATTTTGCTTCCTAATTTTTCACAAGATTTAAAAATAGTCCTGTAATTTTGGTCCTCTTCGACATATGTATAAATAAAATAAATAAACCTTTCCTTATGTGTTTGTGTAATGATAAATGCAGTAGTTCCAGCAGCTGTTAGGACATAAACAGAAATCTTGCTTCTCCCCAAAGTCTTCCTCATGTGCTTGGGAGACAGGAACAAAACGGTTTTGCAGAGTTCTTCGAAAGTCAGTACCACAGAACTGTTCTGGCTTTGCTGATCCCAAATCTGGCGTACTTGTGAGGAACATAGTTCCTGCGCCACCTCTCCTCATACTGCAATGGGTGCTTCTCTTGTCTCGAGGAATGTACAACCAGGAGGGCTGCAGTGAGCCATTGGCTTCTGAAGTCTCGTAGGATTGTCAGGTCAAGCCAGTTGCTTCAGATTGTACACGGAAAACCTCTGGGTTTACACACGTTTGCAGAAAGAGGAACCAACAGCTCATTTGACAAGTGACCCACCGAAGTTTACTTTGGGTTCCACTTTCTGATAGGCTTCAGTTGCATTGGTATGGGCTCCTCTTGAAGCGACAAAGTTCTGGGTTGTTTCCAGGACTGACCTTGTGACTTCTGCAGAAAGAAGGAATTGAAACCTCTGCCCTTCATGTGTTGTGGAAGAAAAAGTTCATGGATCTTGAGAACTTAGCAGGGAAGGGCCTGCAAAGAGCCAGTTAGGGAACTAGTCCCTCTTAGGGATATTGCTAGAACAATGGATGTGCTGTGTATTCTTGTTATTACTCTTGATGAGGTAGGGTCACTACTTTTTGGTTTTGTGTATGTGTGACAGGGTGATCTGCTGAGGAAAGTTAGCCTAGACTAAATTATAGCAAAGAAACAAGTATCAGTGATGTGCCAGGGGCTGGGCCTGTCTGGGACATGTGTGCATTTGAAAATGATGTTACAACCAGCAAACATTAAGATTGCAGAGTTGCTGTCGCTGCTTTATTCTCTCCCAGCTTTGCCTTTTCTGTCCCCAGCCCTCTTCCTCATTCCTCTCCCAGCAGCTAGCTAAGTCAAATAATCAACTGGGAGCTTCAAAGTCAGTGCCCTTTATTTAGCATTCTCTTTCATATTTCACAGAGACATTGTTTGAAATGCTAGGGGGAAGAGATGGTAATGTCTATTGATATGGCACATAATGTTAAATAATATCTGCCACTTAGTAGACTAAAAATATTAGGAATCATTTTCAGACCCTTCTTGCTGCCTGCAGAGTGGACAGCAGCAGTGAAAGAGTGAGATTTATCCCACAGATAAGTGCCACAGGGTAGGAACTGTCTGAAAAAAACCCAGAGGAACAATAAAATTTGTTAGTACTGATGCCCTGTCTCTTTTTGTGCTTTCTTCTTGGTTGCTCTGCAACACTGAAACTTTCAAAGAAGTGAACTTTGTTTCATCCTGAATAGAGCGAAGCAGTGACATCTTGTTCCTTTTCCCTCACTCTTTTGAGAAAATTAAACAAGAAGCAATTATGTGTCAATTGGCTGCTGCTGAGCTCATGTGTTTCTTCTTAGTTAGATGTCTTGATTAATGGTTTGATCTTGCAATTATTATTCATTATGAAATCTGTGGGAATTTTGGGTGTATCATGAGTTCAGAGTCAAACCATGTTCAGTGCTGTATCTGTATAATGCTCAGAATTAGGGATAAAACATGGGAAAATATCCTGAACTAAAGAAGATGGTGCACATGTGCCCTAGTCCATCATCTATGGGTCTATGATACTTGGGTCCATACTTGTATTTAACAAAAAATATTTCAAATGTGTGTGTGCTTTGAAATGAGCTTGAGTTTCTTCTTTATAGACTGGAAAATAAACATGTCATGTTGTACTTAAAATCCTAACAATTTGTAGGCCAGCTGTTGTTCCCTTTCCAGATGCAGAGAACTAATTGTCCAACATACGGTTTTATTTTGTCTGGAAGACTTTTACATAGCTCTGGACTAAGGGCAGTAATCCATAATCATATTAAAAAAAAAGACAGGGAGTATGTTTGTAGACATTTAAAGCTAGTATACATTTCATTCTGTGAAGCTCCGTTATCTTGTTTTATTAACTAATGCTTTTATGAAATAAGGAGAGGAAGGATTAAAAAGTGAAGCTTTTTTGAGTCTTCCCTCGCTATCCAGTAAAACCCAGTACAATCAAGTGAACTGATGGTGGGTTGAAGGAACACTACCTAGATACCTGTTGCAAATATTTTCTCTCTTACCTTAAGTTTTACACTATGAAATCTAAATAGCTTTAGAAGTTACTCAGCCTTTTGGTTTACCCATGGATAAGAACTGGTGTTTACTTGCTATATGAGATGACAGATGTCTAGTGACAAATACTGCCCTCTACTGCTCCCCGGGCACAGAAGGTTGTCCTGGTACTTACCTAGGAGGGGAAGATGAAGGGGAAGGGATTTTCTGATGCTTCAGGTCTTCCTTTAGTGTAGAAGGTGTGGGGGATCACTTCTGTTTAGACATTTGCACTTCACTTGGAAGAGGGAGAAAGCCGCACAAGTATGAAATGCTCTTATTTTTGTGAAAGCATCGGTTTTACTCTAAAGCACCTTCTTTTCCCCCAGTTCTTAGCCTCAGGCAGAGGCTCTGAAGTCAGTGGACAGGCTGCCAGAGGCATTCCTATCTGTAAATCACAGTTAGAATGCTGGAATTTGCACAGAAAAAACTCTGCTTATCTGGCTACCTGAGTATTTGCTGATGAATTATGTTTGCTGTATGCCCTGGTTTGCATATTGCAGTGAAGTCAACCTAGAAGAAAATAGCTTCTTTCCCCCCCCTGTTGTATGGATTATGACATCTTCCATATTTTCTCAGCCAAAGCACTTCATTTAAAGCAGTCATGAACACAGGTTGAAACCACGGTCTTGCCTCTGCTTAGCAGAAATCTGAATTTGACAACCAGTGACCAGTAGTTGCTGTATCTGTTTCTTGCTGTTATCCTTAAGTGTTGGCAAAGGTATGCAGGCACTGACAGGAATTCAGCTGACTGAGCTGCTTAAGCATTTTTGAGAATTTGCTTCCATAAATTTCAATCTGGCTCCTGGTTTTATCTCCATCAGATATAATATCATGCTGTCTGCCTCTGGATAGCGCTGGAATGCTGCTGCTCAATTTATTTATTTTATTTCATAACCATAGCAAAGAAATCCCACTTGACTATTTTCAAAGCTGTATGTCTCTTAGCAGAGTCAAATCAGTGTCTCTTTTAATAAACGTGTATTTCACCCTGATTTGCTGGGATTTCCAGTGGCAGGGCTGTTGGTCTTTGGTGACCTTTGGAGGTTTGAAGAGGGGTTCCCTGGTGCAACACTGCCCTTTCCTGCAGCTCCCAGCTCCTTTGGCTGCAGTGGATTTATTCCTCAGAGGTAACACGGAGTGGTAGTTATGCTATGTAAATAATAAATTAGATGCAATGCTTTCTGAATTTGTAAGTACCTACAAATTAATATTTTGGCAAGTCTTCTGAAATCCCTGCTTCCTGTAAGTCCCAGTTCACTCAGAGTGATGTGCCCGGGTCTGCTGGTGGGTGAATTTACAGGGGTGTCCACAGTGGCTAATTTAAACCTGGTATGCAAATTCCCAATAGCCATTTACTATGGAAGTCAGCATTCGATTTGAATTCAGTGGAGCATTAGTCACCTAAATTTCTCTACAGATCTGGCTTCATCATGTTAATTTTGGAAGGTGCTCATTATTTTTCCAAAGCCATTTCTGGATTTTTAAAGTGAAGTAAATTCTGTCACACAAAGTCGGTGGCAAGCATCCTTTTTCCTGTTCGTGCTTTTCTTATGAGACACTTATTTAGGGAAAAAGCCACAAACCTAAAAGTAGAGTTGGAGAGAGCTTGAGTGTGGGCTTTGTGTGTGAAACGCTGAACCTCCCAAGGCGTTGAAGTTGTTGGTGTTTTGTATGGAGGTCGCTGGTGTGTCTGGTTTAAGCCAGCAGTTCCCCTGCGAGTGTGAGAGCAATAATTTGTATGCGTGTGGTTCGATTTCATACCGTCAGATGGGAAATCAGTAGCAAAAGGAGCAGAAAATAAACATCAGTATTAACAAAAGGAAAGCCGAGGTGAAATGCTTCTTGATTGCTGCCTTTTCAGGGGTTGTTATGTATGCGTGTTCAGACTGATTTGCTCTACAAGGGTAAAGACTCTTGGTTTCAATTACCATGCAGTGACTCAGAGCTTTTCTAATGAGAATTGAAGTCAGAAAATAGTTTTCTTCATTTCAGCGTAAAACTTTGCTGCTTTCCTTTTCCCTGCTAACCCCGAGAGTTTTTACTTATGGTGCAAACTGCAACCTCGGGAAACAAGTGCTGATAAACTGCTCTCAAGTGAAGCCCTCTGGGCAGTGCTGAGAGCTTCCTAAGTTGACTCTTGCAGCACTCGCATCCTGCCCCCAGGCAGACAAGTGTGTGCTGCACTGCAGAGCCTTGGAGGAGATGATGCACAGAGTGAGGAGCTCGGGGAGAGTTAAGAGCATCCTGGAAATTCCCGCTGCCATGAAATAAAACACACACATCCAGACACAGAATTCTTCACGTACAGGTCATGTCAAAAACCCATTTAAATTGGAGGCACACACTTACTAATATAGAAAATGCTCTTATCACGGGACTGGTTGCCATAGACAGAATTTACTTTCATAAGCAGCCTTCCTGCATGGGAAAACCTGTCTGTATGCATTGCATGCTTATCTTGGCACAAAGCTTTTGTTCCTCAGCCTAATATTCCGACATCAAAAGTTTAGATAGGATCATGGAGCGGATCTTCCTGGAAGATATGTTAAAACATGCTGAAGACACAGAGTTTGTTAGGGCCAGCTAACATGGCTTCACCAAGCACAAGTTGCGTCTGACTAATCTAGTGGACTGTGGCAGTGGACAGGGTAAGAGCTAAGGATGTCATCTACCTATAAGGCCATGGATACGAGTTCCCACAACATTCCTACCTCTGAATTGGAGTCAGTGGCTCAGTGTCTCAGTGGAAACCAGTGGTGAGTGGTGTCCATCACCACTCTGTACTGGGAACAATCCTATTTACTTTGGGCAACCTGATCTCGTGAAAGGTGTGCCCCGTGGAAGTGGGTCATACTAGGTGATATTTAAAGCTCCCTTCCAACCCAAACCATTCTGTGATTCTGTAACACACTACTTTATAGCTCTGGAGTTTGCCTGCGGAAAGGACTCCCTTTGGGGACTGCTCATTCCATTGCAGTGACCTGATGTGTGCAGAGGATGGAGCAATCTGGTGGTGGCCAAGTAAGGAGAAGACTGTGTGGGGTTGTCAGAGATGCCTCTGCTTTAGATAACCTCAGAATAGTAAAAAAAATGGAGAAATAGATTTCCTCTATTATTTTTTTCATTTCATCATAGAATTTGTGCAATGTATGAAAGTTTCAGTGTCGGACTGGTAATTCTCAGTTTAGGTGACTGCAGTACTGGGTGTCAGCTGAGTTTCCCTGTGGTACACTCAGTACCTGATGCCTCAGAGGGAACCCACTGCTTTTGTCTCCATACAGGCACACACACACACAGAAGCAGTGTAAGTAGCAAGTTCTGCACTATGGTTTCTTAGATGAAAACCTCATATGTTTAAGAAAGCCAAACTGCAAAGAAAAATAGAAAATAATAGTAATATAAAAGAAATGAAAGAAACAGTTCAGACTTGCAGGGATGGAATATCTATAAAACAAGTTGTGTTAGAAATTAATTCACTTGAAGCTTGAAATATGAGTCATAGTCACTTTGTAAGCCTGTATTTTAAATTACAACCTACTGAGCCTATGTGTGTCCCTGCTGCTTCTGAATTAATGGTGTAAGGTAGCATGTTTTTAGGAGTATGCCTCTTGTGTGCCCTTGTGATGCTGATTACACTTAGCTAAAGGGGACCGTATGAATTGACCTTTCTCAAGGAGGTCTTTGCCAAGGCTGAAGGCATACTTATTCATCACGGCTGGCATCTCTGCTCTGAGGTGGAGTAAGGTTTACTTTTAGCATGTATTGCTGCTCCAAACAGAAAACATTTGGATTTACTCAACCCTGCTGAAGAATAAAGTGCAACTAAACGTTTCAGGCTCACGATTAAAGAGTAGGCTCAGCCCTCTAAACTGCATGGTTTTCTGCAGTGTGTGGTAGTCTGGTCTGGGGTTTCTTTTCTGTGGTCTTGAGTGTCTATGGTGTAGCTGTTCCTGAGCCCATCCTTGAGGCTTCCTTTGCAGGTCATGGAGAGACATGGACTTTTACAGTGCTTGACTCATCTTAATTTAGACATCTACTCTACAGTGAGATGAATCATTTCTTTAAAGACCCTGCCTGCCTCATCAGTCCTGTCAGATAACTTAGCTCCCCAGCCCACTGTGTAAGCTTCATCCATGGCTGTCCTCGCTGCAGGAGCATTTCCTCACTCCTGGCTCTCCCTTGGAGCCAACCAGCTAATTGCCTCTGAAACTAAATGTGGGTGTTCACGAGGAATTCTTTGCCACTGGAGCTGCTCAGTGTTGTCAGCAAGAGGAGCAGCGTGTGAGTTTGGCTGCCTCCACCCTCAGCAGCCCTTCTGCTCAGCAGGCTTCACACTTGTTGTGTGACCCTCGTGAGGCATGTTGGCATGTCCTGTAAAACCAGTGCTCGAGTGGGCTGCAACACACTGCTTTCACTATTTAGGGTGCTTTTGAACTGAGGGGAAAAAAACAGTAAGGCAAAACAATATGCTTAAGGCCACAGGTGTTGCAGCGGGACCTCAAATAAAATTATGTCCAAGCTCTGTAAATCCTATCTACTCTCACAAGGGCAAGCCTTCAGAAATGTAATCTGGTAAATTTGCCATGTAGATGTCTGAAATTTTGCAATTTGAGCCTCATGCATTGCATTATAAACTGATAAACCCCCTGCAAAATTTCACCCACAAACAAGCTCTGTCCTGCTGTGCCCTTTTACAAGGCTGAGTGTGGTGGTACACAGGGAATAGCCACAATGATTGGAGGTGAAGATGTGTCTGTCAGTTGTTTCTATGACTAGCACATATTTATGGTTATTGGTGGAATTTATTGCCTCAAGTGATTTTCACCCACATTTGGTCCTGCCTCAAGTGTTAAAAATTATTGTTGCATGATTTAGTCAGAGGATTTGCTTAAGACATCTGTGTATATATTGAAAAGTCTTTTTTTTCCTCCTTTGGAAGCAACAGACTGCTTTGCTTTGCAGGGTAATGGAATTCCCAAATTTTTCTTTATAAACACGGCTGATATGTTTTTGTATTCTAATTGACTGCTAACAAGGAGGAAGATTAAGAGAGGGGAAAAAACAGTAATTGAGTTAAAAAAAGATGGGAATATGAAAAACTTACAAATTCTCTTTCAAATGTAAGCAGAAGGGAAGGGAGGGGTTGAGCTTTTTGGATCAGTGCACTGAATCTAGGATTGGTCTGGAAAGAATTTAATGATTTGTGTTCAAGTTTAGGCTAGAAAAGCCGGATATTTTGCAGACCTACAATTTTAGACCTACGGGTTTGTGAGCCCTTTGCACGTTATTTAAATTTTATATTATGATTTCAGATTTTACATGACAGTCCTTTGAAAGTATACCGTATGTATACTACAGATTATTAAAGGATTACCAGATGACTATCATAGATGGCTATGAGGAAGGAAACTCTAGAAAGAAGTGGCTCTAGAGAAAAGTCTCTGCAGATTACTGTTAGTTTGGTCTGAAGGAAATACCAGTCCTTATCCTTAAGTGTGAAGTATGTGGGAAATAATCAGACCTTCAAATATGTCTTCCTTTTCCTAACAAAGCAATGGCATTGCCTTAAGATTTTCTTTATGCTGTGGTTATTTTATGTAATGAAATTTTAGTCATCACCATAAATAACAGTTTCTGGATATCTATTGCTATTCTGAAGCAGCTGAAGTCAGTGTCTGACCAGTGCTCATGATAAGGTCTTGCTGAAGATGGATTTTTCTTACAACGCTAATTTCAGGTGATGTGTCTATAAGTGAAGTTGTATACAGAAGAATACTTCAAGATATTCAGTATGATATTTTTGAAGTGGCATTGTAAATTTCCAGGTACCATCATCTCTTTACATGGATATGAACATATTTATATGGAATGTTTGGGAAACATAGCCATGGTTGGATGAGTCCTTACCTTAGAGATATAGCACACTTGTGGTGACAGGCAGAGGTGCAGAATGTCTGAACCCATTTTCTGGCTCCTCCTTGAGGAGGTCTGTCTGAATTTCATATCCAAAGCTGCATAATATGGACCGTAATACCTCCTCTGCTCTTGTGGCTGTAAAGCCCCTTGTGAAAGGAGCTTCCCCTCAGCCTGTTTTATACAGCAGCCACAGGCACCTGCTCTCTGTTACTCTAGAGGTTTCCACAATACAAGTGAGAAAAGTCAAATCATGATGCCACAGTCAGGTTTGCTCAGAGTAAATAAGATTGCAAAGTCGAGTGGAGAAAAACTCCTCAAATAAGGACCAGGTGCATTTTATCTGTAGAGTTTATTTGAGAAAGCTTACATGGAAACAGTGTGGAACAGGCTGAAAATTTCCTGAAAAACTATAAACAAAGGCTACCAATGTGCATATGAAATGGCTCCTTCAGGGGGATATTTTGTAAGTCCTGAGCATACCTATGTGGCATCACTTGGGGGGTGCACCCAGTCCAAGATATGTGCTGGAGTTTTTGTCTGGATTCATCATTTGTGAATCTTATTGTTGGGCAGCTATTGAATGCTCCACGGAGTTGTTTAGTTGGTGTTAGGAACAGACCTCTCTAATGTATTGTTAGTGAATGGAAATAGGCAGCTGCTTTCTAAGGAGCCAGGGACCACGTGTGAAGTTTGAGAAGCTATTCAAAAGCATTGCCATCAAACAGGAACCTTAGGTCTCATCTCTGTCATAAAAGTAGCATTTATGTAGTACTTCTAAATTTAAAGAACTATATAAAAAGTGGATCTTCTGGGCCCCCCCCCCTTTTTTTTTTTTCTTTTCTTTTTTTTTTTTCAGTGAAACAACGTTAAGTCACTGGGGTTTTTATTTTGTTTTTGTGTGTTTGTTGATAATTTGGAGTCACTGGGAAGGCAGTTTGTCATTTTAAGATTTTAAGAACTGAGGGTAAGCTGCAGTGGTTCTTGTATATTGCATTTTGCTGAAAAAGAACCTCATTCACGTGGTTCATTATCGGGATTTTTTTCTTTTCTTCCCTCTGTGCAGAGGGAATTCTTGCTGAATAGTGCCACAATGGCCACCCTGCTATTCCTCTACTTAATGAGCTACTTCTCACACAAATAGGTTTCAGAATAACTGGGCACTGATGTTTAGGTATCTGTGCGGTTGGTAGGTGGCTTGGGCTCTTTTTGTTTTGTTTTTCTTCTTCCCTTTTTTTTTTTCCCCTGAAAACGATTGTCAATCTTCATTTTGATTTCAGCTTTCAAGCCTGTTGAAACGGCAGCATTCCTGTCATTGCAAACGTTGTTCAGCCGTGTGAACTGTGGCTCCTTCCGAAGGCTCACACGCCTTTCCCTGCCCGGTGTGCACCTATTCCCCTGCTGTTAGCTGTTTGCGGGCTGCCTGCTGCAATCAGAGGTCAGGGCTGCTGCAGAGCTTGCTGACTAGCTTGCTTCCAGCCCCATGCTGTGCAGTGTAGGAGCCCGTGCTTGCTGTAGGCGGGAAGTTTCAGGGTGAGAAATGCTACTTTTGTCTGCTTCTGGGGGGGGAAAAATTGAATCTCGAATGTCCATTTCAGCATCTCTTTACTGTGAACAAACCAACAAAGAGTAACCCCTAAAGGAACAATAAACCTTATACAGACCTCCTGCCTCACATTCACTCTAGAATACATTTACTTAGGCTGCAAAAATACAAATTTGTGATATCAGCTCAAGGCAAACTCCGTCTGGTCTGGTGGTCCTCTTCAATAATCTTTCTTTTCTAGCTTTACCTTCTCTTTCTCTTTTCTGTGTTGCTCTCTGGCATCAGAGGATCCCCTCTGACACTGTGCTGGCTCTTCTGATGCCACAGCCGAGTCCTGTCTGGGGGTTCAGCGTCTCACCTCTCCCATCTGCCTTCCTCCTCTCCACCTAATTGCTATTTCATTCATGTTTTTCAGGGCTTCTTTTGAAATAAAGTCCTGTGGGAAAACCAAGTGGGGTTTCTGGTTGTGTTTTATTGAATGTCAACATGAACCTATGAGGCAGAAATCCCATCCTGTCCATTATGGAAGCTCAGTTAATTGAGGATGATTAAAGGGAAGCTTGATACTACCTGCCCAGCCATAGAAGTGAGTTATGGTGCCTGAAGATGAAAAGCCATGAGGAATCAGTCTTAATGTAGTGCAATTTAACACCTTGCTTGTATTTTTATCTACTTGAGGGCAAGAGATGACAAGTCTAAGTTTCCCAGCATGACAAAAGCGGGCAGAATTTGGAGAAGGTGGCACAGATGGGAGCACAGAGCCCTGTTGCTCTTCAAGCACGTTTCTGAAAGACCTTTTCTGTCCTATTCTGTCTATGTGGGAAGTGTTTCTGGAAAAGCTGATGGAATCCCTGAGGTTCAGAGCTGAGGGACCTTGCAGGGAGTGCAGAAAGCACCCACCAAAGCTGCTTCCTTGGGGCTATGAAAATGAAGAGTGGTAGGGCTATGGGCAGCCACAGTTGTATTTTTTGAGGGAAACAAAGAATTCTGGTGTATCTCAACAGGCAAGCTTGGGAAAGGAAGAGGACTTTATCAAACACTGCAAGAAGCTTGCTTTTCAATAAAATCCAGATCTTAAAAAAGAAAAGCGATTGTTTGCAGACGTTTCCTTTGGTTATTAGTGTTTGCAACCCAAGTTCTGGTTTCAGTGGACAATGAAACAGAGATACCCAATATATATGAAATTAAAATATCACTGTTTTCAGATGGTTTGCTAGAGGATTTACTTATGCAGATCTTGGGGTTTTTTTCATGTGTTTCTGCAAGCCACAGCTTACTTGGGTGTTCTAGAATAACTGGGCTGACACATATATCCTGGACGAAGAGCCCTTTCTTTCTGAATTACCTACATCTGCTTTCAAAACTGATCATTATAAGTCATAGGTGCTCTTTACTTGTAGTTCAAACACTGCTTTATTCTGAAATGTCTTTCATATGTAGACAAGCCTCTAGGAAACTTGTTGTTTGAAATGAAGTCTCCTTATTTTATTAGCCCCCTTGCATTTTATGATTGTAATGTGGTGGTTTTTTGCTTTGCTTTATTTTACAGACTGTAAGATGGCACATTGAACTACAACCATGGGCAAGTCCAACTCCCTCCCTCAGCTATGAGGCCTTAAGGTTCCTAAAGTACATTACCACTTCTCAGGTATGTTTTTCATTTCAGTCTCCATTTAGAAGGTAGTTTGCCTGCCAAAGGTTGTCCCCTCTCAGTTACGGAATTAACCTTGCACCAAATGTTTTTGAAACTGCTTTATTTCTTAAGTTGTTTTACCTAGCAGAGATGGTCAACATGAATGTAAAGGTCAAAACACAGGTTAGAAAGAATGCATCATTTCCTTGCATTTTATTTCCAGATGGGTTTGTGTCCTGACAGGAATATGGTATGACTGAAATTCTAGATGTGTTTTCTCTCAGTCCCTTGCAGATAGAGAAAAATACAGAGCACTCTGTATTGAGGGAACTGTGTATTCAACCACTCTAGCTCTCAATAATAATATGATAACCAGGCTTGTTTTACTTAAAAAGGGTGCATTTCAGGTTCCCATTTAAATGAGAGCAAGGCATCAGACCCTAACTTGGACAAGTTGTTTCACTGATACCAGTAGAATGTTGATATTTTTAGGATGAAAACGGTTACCTGGAAAATTTGTGGGTTTATGTGCTTTTAAAAATAAGACATTTCTAAATCCATATTGTGTTGATGGTTACCTACAGCATTCAAAGTATGTGGGAATTAGATCATCATGTCTCATAGGGGCCTCACTTATGCACAACAGCATTTACACATGTATTTCCTGTAATGAAAAATGAAAAATGAAAAAGGTGCTAGACGTCCACAGTTTTGACAGGGCAGCTGCTTTCAGTACCCAGGTCTATCAGCAATTGACCCTTGAATACAGATTTAACAGCACCATTACTTACACTGGAGAGCAGCAAAGAGCCTCAGGTGCTAATGTCACTGAAATGTCATTCACATAAGAAATTCTTTGTTGATGCTTTTAAGGCTGAGACGAGGTTTATTTGAAACACATCTAAATAGGAGAGTAGCAGAGTGTTCATGTATCCCCCAGCTTGTGGGTACCCCTGGCTAAATGCTCAAGAAGATGACATCTCTGCTGCCACTCACTCCAGCACTGAGAGAGCAGGGGGCAAGATGATGGATGTGGGGACAGCAAGAGCTGTGTGTAGAGCTGCTTGTTTTGTTGTACAGGAGTTTAGGCTGTGGCAGACATACTAAGTTTGAAAACATTCTTCATCTCAGTGACTTAATAAACAGTGGCAGGTGCTGCTAAACTCCGCTAGTTGGGTCAAAGCCTACAAGGACATCAGTTAATAGAGAGTTTATTGCTTCTGACACACTAATGGAGAAGTTTCATTCCCAGAGTAACTGACCCTGGTTGGGGGACCAAACACAAGTGAAAACAAAAAATGAGAGAAATCTCTGTTTCTCACCTGGCAGATGTTACAAGATTAATAACTGGATAATACCATGACTGGTATGAGCACTCTGAAAGTGGGATCTTGCTTGTGTGGATGAGCATGGGATCTCATTTTGTTTGCTGAGCAAGTGTCTGATTTCAGCTCCCTGCCATTAGTGTACAATGGCTTAAACTGCTGGAGGGGGAAGATGCCATGTCAGCAGGATCGAAGTGTGGCCAGAAAAACCTTTTTTCAGTGCTGGTATCTGATGATAAGAAGAACCATCTTACTTGTGCTCTTCTTTGTATGATAGTAGTGAGCAGAAGCCCAGAATAACATGTGAGCTCAGTACATCAGGGTCTGTAAATCATGCAACAGAACAGGCGATGGTGCTAAAGGCAGGTTCAGGGTTGGTGGGTGTTGTTTTTCTTTTTTTGTTTTGGTTTTGTTTTTTTCTGATTATTATTATCTTTATAGAAAGAGCAATTAAGTTGCAAGAGCTGTTAAAATTGCTCCAAATTCTGACTGTTGTAATTGCTCATAATGCCATGAGTCAACTAAGTGGCAGCAATGCAGAATCTTACTTTTCGGTAGAGAGTACATTATTCTTCTGTGTCTTAAATTAGTGCTTATTGTTGCAATGCCATTTATTCCTTGATTGTTATGTGACTGAAGGGAAATGAGTAGTGGGGTGCAGTGCAAATAATTGCTTAAAACTTAGTGAATCCTGAGAACAGTATTAAGAGATGCTATATTAGCTTGAATGAGTTTTCCATGGGAATTATGAGCTGAGCAGGAGCAGGGAGGTGGTGATGCAGTGTGCAGCTCTTTGAGTGTAATGCTTCAGGTAATGACCTTTCAGAGCATAAGCTTCTTAAAGAATTAGAGTTTTATTTACTTATTATAAGGTGCCCGGTGGAGAGTGCCTACCCCATTAAAGGCTGGGTTCCAGTTTTTACTCTCACCCCTGTGTAAAATTGTTTCATTTCTGTGGTTCCAGGTGGGACCAGAGCTGTACTTTTCAGTTTGGTTAAAACTGGTAACTGAGCCTGGGCAGTCTGCTATAGAGGAAGGAAGAGAACAGTCTGCTCAGGGTTGATGTTTAACCTTATTTTGTCTCTACTACTGTCCTTCCAACCATTTCAGTGGCTGGCTTTCTGACAGCACCAGCTCCCATTGCTGCAGCTCAGGTTAGTAGGTACTGGGCACAAGGAACAACTTTTCATCATGATGGCTCAGCTGGGTTCCTACAGCTCCTCTTGGTCTTTGCTTTCCTATCTGTGTGTCTGCAGCTTGTGGCCTGCAAGCCCGGAACTTGATGGCTGTCCTGTGTGTGGTTTGAAAAGCCTGTCAAGACCCGACTGCAGATGCTGTTGCACAGCCTTTCTTGGGCAGAAGTAGCCACAGCTCTGGTGCTTACTCCTGCTTCCCGTTACTCCTCAGCACTGCCAGGGTGACAGCTGTATGAGTTGTACTGGCTCTCCATCGCCTGCTGGGTTCTGGAAAGGGTGCAGTGCTCCCCAGCTCCATGCCTGCCTTTTCCAGAGTGGGTCTGGAGGAAGAAGGTGGTGCAGAATGATATAGCCTGAGGGTGAAACACTGGCCCAAGCTGCTGGGTGGACAGGCAGAGCTGGTGCTGCAGGCAGGGGCTCCTCTGTAGGGTGTCACTCAGAGGGCCATGGTGTTGGCTGAGGCACCACTGCATTGTGGCTGTTGCAGGCTGCTGCTTAGCTGCTGGCAAAGCTCACTTCACCCCTCAGCTAAGTGGTTTTTGACATTTACAGGTTTCTGATGAATCAGGTTGTTTTCAGTCTTTGCTTTCTTGGTCTGTACAAGGGCTTTGACTTATAGTGTTCCTCCCTGCAGAGTCTCTGTCTCTTCTTTTGCAGGGTTTTTTATCCAGGCTTTAGACTCTAGACATCTAAGCCAGCTCAGCATAGACACACATGCTATGATTCCTCTGTTTAGTTAAGCACTTGCTTAAATCCCTTTGTTTTTGGAGAGGCCATGTGTTGGGGTAATGATTAAATCCCTTCTGGAACTGAGATCCAGGACACTCTGGGTAAGGTATATAGCTTACGTTGTGTGACACTGCACCTTGTGATTACAATCTTGAATCATGACATGATTTTAACATTATTCAGGATGAGGAATCCATTCCAAGGTTTAAAATAAAAAAATAAATTATACATTTGAATGCTGAAACATTCAACCTCATGGAAAAATGATTTTGGGTATAGTACTAATGGTTAATTATTTGCTTTTCAAAATGCATTGCTCTCTGTGGGATTATGTAAGCCATAAATTTCACCAAGCAGAACAGATGAACAAGGAAAAAAATGATCAAATTTCTGTAGCCATGTATCAAATTGACAGTCAGATTTAAATGAAACCAATTAACATTTTTCTTTTTTCCACTCTTTCCCCAGAAGGCAAATAAAAAACAAATTAAAATATCCTTTGATTTCAACAGATTTCATGTGAACACATGAACCTGAACAGCCTGAAAGGGTACTCTGAAACCTCAAAAAAGCCCTGGTCGATTTGTCTTGACGAGAGGTTTAGCCTCATCCACCGAATCAGAAGCAAGCAATGCCGCCTGTATTCACTTGGGTAAGTGCACTCTTTAAAAGACAGGAAATCATTTTATGACAGGTAACTTCAAAAAGCCCTATAAATGCAACACAGGGTGCAACAAGGCTGTCTTCTAAAACATAGACTTTATTTGTTACATGTTTATTTGCTTCTGTAAACTATTTTTGGGAAAAAAACCCCTTTCTCTGTGAGGGTCTTTATTTTCCTTTGCTTTTCTAATAATGGTATGAAAACAAATGGCTTGATGGTGAGTTGTGAGTGGTAGTTCATATAGACAAAAGTGAAAATTAAGGAGATAAACTGAGAAGACTGCAGCACCTTCCTTGAGCAAAAATTACTTGCATATGTGCTGGGTACTTTGGCAGCATAGCTTATAAAACTTCATTAACTACCTCTGGGACAAAACAGTACATTTCTGTATGAGAGTGTGCTCGCTCAGCACTTCAGGGTGACATGTGCCAGAGTGATAGTAATGAAGGCAGTTGTGGCTTTACTTTAGAATGTTTGCAGCGTTTGTGATGTTTATACCACTTGAGATTGAAGTTTTCACTCTGCACAGAACAAGTGCTTTCACAGGTAGCAAGCCCACATATGCAGCCTGTTTCTCTGCTATATTTTCTGAATGTTCTTTGCAATCTATTTCAAATTATACTTACCTCGTATTAATGCAAACTATGGATTTACATGATTTTTTCCTTCTCAGCTTTTCACATTTCTGTGGAAGTTAGGAGAGATGCTCTGTTCTAGACTTTACCTGCTTGACTGTAGTACTGACTTATTGCCTGAGGGCCCTTCCAGCAGTCAGTAGGGAGAGGCAGGCACATTCAGGTAGCAAATCAGCTAAGCTAAATAACATTCTGGAGGTAGGTATAGCTTTCCTTCAGTTGTAGAGGAAGCCTGGGATAATGTGGCTGCTGACTTGAGATGTCTTGGTAATGTACTCAAAGTTCAGTGGAATTAATTTAGACCTTGCCCTTCAAGCTGCATGATCATTAATATTAGACCTGAGTTCCTGTATTAATGTCCCTTTTCCCTGCTGCTATACCTCAAGTGTGGGTTGAGAATGGTATTTTTGTTGAATTGGCCAGTAGGTACAACACAAAGTTGATTTTGTCTGTGCTAGGAAATGCAGATTTGGCACAAATCTGACCAACACAGAGATATTTTGCTAATTATTTTGAACAAACTTGAGCTAGGGGATGTGAACCAGTACTTTGTCTGTGGTGCTGTTTTGCACCAGGTCCAGGGAGCCTTTAGTGCCAGATTTTCTGTACTGATAGAACAGTAGGGCTTAGCAGAGATTGGAATTGATGTTGGCTCTCCTATCAGTCATCAGATATAGACATGCAGCAAGTAACCAACTATGATGCATCACATGAAACAGGCTAAAAAATAAAAGGGAAATACTTGAGGTTAAAGAGAAGTCTTTCAATGCACTACTTTACTTCTGCAGCCTTTGGAGCTCATTACCACGTAATTCTTCCCCTCAGACTCACTTCCTTTAGTTTACAACAGACAGAAAAGTAATTTTGTTCTGAGTAAGACAAAAAAACTCTTTAAACATTTTTGTTATCTCATACACTTCATGAAGAGCAAACAGGGAGCAGCTGCTTCCCGTGAAGAACATTCTCTGTGGAGAGGATGGATGGAGGACAAATGTGAAAGTTCAGTGTGAGTGTTACTGGGAATCCTGAATTAAATCCATATATCACTAAAAGTGGAACAAAACATGCTGCTATAGAAGAGGTTGCTTGTGAATGGGAGTGAGCAGTGTCTGGGACATCTGGGGATCTTTTTAGGTTAGTTGTAGTTGCTTCCACTGCTGGGAGGCAGCAATGTTTTTGCTTCAGGGACAGGATTTCCCAGTGTGATACATAATTGCAATATGCATTAGTGAGCTCTAGTTATTAGTGCTAAATCTGCTTAGATTAAGCTAAGTCAGTTACAAACACCACAGGCAGGCACTCAAGCTGGGATAACATAAATGAATAGGATTTCAGAAACTTAGTAGTAGAGGTTTAAAAAGTCTCACTGCAATACAGTATAAATGCCCTTTCAGGTGCATCCTAAAGTGTAGGGGTTTTATGATCCAGATGGGGGGTGGTTATTTTTTTCCCTGAGCTGCAGAGCTCAGTTTTCTTCCTTTGAAAAAGAAGAGGAGGAGGGGAAGCAGAAGAAAGGGAAAGCTGTACCTTAACATTCATGTGTTTAAAGCTCTGTCCTGTGATTGTTGTGGTAGCTGGAATACCTGCAGTTATCAGGCTGGATCAGCTACAGGTGCCCACCAGAGCTGTGCTGGAGAAGACAAAGCAGCTTTTGTGCCACTTGTGTGCTCGCTGCGCTCCTGGATGGTGCAGGGGCCAGTGGGATGCTTTGTTCAGTGCAAGCTGCAGCACAGAGTTTATTCCTAATGCAAGGCTCTGTGTCCCTGACCTTCTGTGACCCCTGGGAGCAGGGAACAGCCAAGGGACACTGCTCCCTGCTGTGCTGCACTCTGTCCTGGGTCAGCGTCCCTGCCCTGCTGCCGGAGGGGAGCAGAGCCAGCGAGCCCTTTCTTTGCTCTCACAGGCTGGGAGAGACGGCCCTGCAGGTGCTGCCTCTGCTGTTTGGAAGCCCACCCCTGCCCCCAGTGCAGGGGGCTGCAGTGCATCTCTGTCGTGGAGCTCCCTCCTCCTTTACAGTGAAAATAGGCCAGTGTCTTTGGCATGTTTTATTTTGCTGTTGACGGAGGCAGCAGCTGCTCTCTCCTGATTGTGGGGGAAGGCCTCTCTAGTCTTCTGTGGCCTCCACACCTTTCTTTTAAAACCAAGATATCTTTTTAAGTAGCACAATTTTTTCATGCTGCATTATCCCATAGCATGATCACATGTGAGCCAGGCATTTTTCAAACCAGATCCTTTGGAGATGGCCTTATTTTCTCCTCTAAATATTTGTTGTTGGCTGAATCTCTCTTCAGGCATAAATTTGAGCTGTTAAGTAGAGTGCCAGAAGATGTATCAGCCCCTTCTTTACCCTCATCTGTATTTTTTTTCCTGTTTTCCACCGCTGTTAACCTCCCTTTGCAGTCCACATGAGTAGCAATGTGTTTGGAGGCAGCCTGAGGTTTGTCTACACCAAAGCATCCAGCCCTCTGGATTGTACCAGCTGGTACAGTTAGAAGTGTGTCATCAGTTGCTGGTAGGCTCATCACTCTAATGCTGTAACTGCCCCCAACAATTCGCATGTTGTTCGTTTTTAGCCAGCTTCTCATTCCTAAAGGATTACACTGATCGTGGTCCATCAGTGTCCCCTCTGTAGAAAGCCACATGCAAACAAACGTGTTGATTCACTTAGTTAACTTCTGAACTTTTCTCCTAATGTGTGTTGAATGTATTAAAAGAAAACTCCGCTCTTTTCCTCCTACACGGCTGTATGGGTTGGGATCCTGTGAAGCAGAGCTGCTCTTAAAAGCACGCTAGGCTACTTTTGCAAACCCTGTCTCCTCATACTGCCCCAGGAATCACGAAAGGGAAGATGGTTGAGCATAAGACCATCTCATAGGGTATGACTGCACTGTGCTTAGCCAGTATTACAGCAAGTGTCATACCATAGTGGTAACTTCCAAAACATATGCTCTTCCAAACACTGTTCTGTGAGTTGAATTCATTTTAGTTTACTAGTATGTAATTTATGTAAAACAATCAGTGCTGGCCCAATGTCATACCCTGGTGTATGACATGATTTAAAGTGCATTGTGTTTTTAAGATGCAAATAGCCCAAATTATTTCAGACTTCCACTGTTTCTAAGGGTAACTGTGGTGTGGTGTGGCAGGTGCTCTGACAAAACATCTAAGAGTACTGCCCTGTAATGCTTTGTGCTTGACAGACAAATGCCCTGCTGTTAGTCCATAGTGGATAGTCTCAATTAGAACACCTGGCTGAAGTGCTGTTTAAAAACTTGATTCTCTTCTTAGTGTATTAATTTTTCAGGTGTATTAATTTTGTTTAAAGTTTAGTGCATGGGTTGAATCACATTTGGAACAAACTTGGAGGAGTATGAATGAAGAGAGTATCTTATTTTATGAAGTAGGGAAGGCCTGTGGTCCAGACACGTGGTTGCAATGGCAAATACCAAATTTTTTTAGTTTTAGTGCACCCTGTGTGAATCAGTGGGCTGTAGGAGGTGGTGAGATGGCACAGCCTTGTAAAATACATCTTCTCACAGATATAGGGACCGAGACAATACTGCTGTGCCATGGGGCTATTCATTTTTCTCCTTTGGGATCCTCACCACATTAGCAGCAATATTTCTCTTAGGTCTACATAACGACTCTACTACTGTTGTAAAGTGGTTATTTTTATATTTTCTTATTTTCCTCTGTGTCTTCATATCTGCAGAGAAAGAGAGGCGTTTGGTTCTTGGGTCTTGTTCATACTGGTGGTCATTGTGGCTCATTTTTGTAACACCAGATAATGGACATGGTGTGAAACATGCCAGATTTTTACAAAACAGTATTGTATAAATTTTAGATGTATTTTCTCTTCTATTTAAGGTTTGCTTAATGGAAGTTTGTGCCGTGGAAGCTAAGGAAAGTATTGTAAACTTATTAAAGAAAAAGGCAAATTGAAGATAGAGGAATATATATAAATATAAAATATGATTATGAATAATGACAGGACAAAAATTCCCAGTTTTAATTTAATTTCTTACAAATGTTGTCAACTTCTGAATTAAGAAAAATCTCTTTGGAAAGGTTATCAGTCTGGCTAAAAATGGTTTTATTCTTGACTTGAAAGGAGGCTTTTGTTCTTACTCTACTGCATTGAGCTTAAATTTTCTGGTTAAGTTAGTTCATCCTCAGAATGTCCTACCCACTAATAGTTCCTCTTACAACACTAATAGTTACTTTTTTTTTTGTTTGTTTTTGTTGGGGTTTTTTTGTTTGTTTTTTCTAGGCTAGGCAATGATGACAACCAGTTTGAGATCAGCATGGCCAACAGTGGGTGCGAGGTGCATCGCTTTGACCCTAGCATCAAGTCAGCACACATCCAGGAGGGTCGGCACCTCTGGTACCATCGCCTGTCCATTGACTGGAGGGATCCCAATCCAGCCATTGCTGCTCATAAACTTCACAGCAACACAAAGAAGTTGGGCACAATATTGAATGAATTTGGACATCAGAAGGTAAGGAGTCGGGTGTCAGGTTTCTGACTGCAAGATTACGTGTTGGCAAAGCTTCAGGAGAAAGCTGTCTGAGGAGACCATGCATTTCCCAAGGTTTTCTCCTAATAACGGGTCTTTCTTCAGCAGTACTTGTAATACACTTCCTGTAGGGCTGCTTCTTCTGTGTGCTGATAACAGCCACTGTGATTTTAAATTACCAGCCATATATTAGATACTTTCTTCTTCCTCCTCACTCCCTTTTCATTTGAACTAGCCAGTGGCTGTAGGTGCTAGCACTTTTAGTACTGTGGAAGTTCTGGTCTTTGCCTGAGTATGAACAAACACTTTACTCACACAGACAAGTTTATAAACAGGAAAAAATATTTGCAACAATAATTAAAAGAGAAGAGGTAATGGATAAATTGTTTACATTTTCAAGGTCACTGGTCCTAATTACAGTCATCAACAACAAAAAACATCCTGTTTTGAAATTGGCAGCAGTCTCTGGGGTTCTTTTTTTATTAGCATTTCCCAGTTTGTTTTTAAGGACCTATAAAGACTTCAGAAATCTTCAAGTCTCAAATAAATGTTGCCAGATACATTTGAAGAAGTTCCTTAGGTTGCTTTTAAGAGAGTTTTTTCCTTCAGAGGATACACAAGCATGAATTCAAATGCTAATGTACTTCGTTGCCTGCAGCTAGTTCTGCTTGTTTTTTGAGAAACAGGCAGCCTGAGCTAAGGAGGAGCTGGTCTGTAAGATTTACAAAACAAGCAGTGCAATGTTTGTTTGGTTTGTTATTAAAAGATGCACGATGTCCTTTTCAGTTCACTTACTGCTTTTCTTTAATATTTTCTTTGGGCTCAGCTCTACTGATTGGACCATTTTGAAGATAAGAGCAGAAAAAAGAAACCGTTTCCTACTTCTTAGTCGTACTGTAACTATACTGCTCTGTGCATTAGTAAAACATCTGGGTAGACCGAGAGATGACTTTTCTTTGATGTGTGGCTTACACTGTTTGTTTTGATTTCAGAAGAATTAGTCACAGAGCAAACAATTAATGACCCCGTCCAGAAAAAGCATACAAGTCTTGTGATATCCCAGCCCTGCTGAGAACAGGCAGCCTCAGGTTCTCGTGGTGATACTGAGAGAAGGATGTAGCGATGAATTCTGAGTGTGTAACTTGCCAGGCCAGAGTTAGCTGACATGAAACCAGCTGGCTGGAGGGCAGCCAAGGATTACAGTGCACACGTAACACATGCAACCAGGCTCTTTTGTAGCTGTGTACACATGACATGGGATTTGGTTAAGTGTTTTGGTGCATCGTGAACAGTATATACAGCCTCTTGCTTTGTTAGCACTTGAGTAGTTCCCCTGTGCAGAACTGTGGCTTAGTGGTACTGGGAGCTGACTTTTTTCTGGTGAGGGTAAAGCTGTTACACATTCTGCAGCCTTCTGGTACTATATATTTGTGAAATACCTGAATGGGCTGACTGTCCTCACATTGTTCTGTTTAGATTTTCTTCAATTTAGAAGGCAGCCTGAGAAGCTGCATGTTGTGTAAAGACATCAATAAGTTCAAATTTGTGAAGAGAGTATCCAAGTAAATACTGTGACATTCAAGTTTTCATTCTTCCGGTGAATGTGAGTGGAATATTCCCTTGAGTGAATAAATAAGTTAATTCAAAACAGTTTTACACAGTATTTTCCAAAGCACTCTTTTTTCCAATTAGAAAGTTAAAACATGCTCTTCATCCTGTTCTTTTTAATTTAAAAAATCCTTCCACTTACCCTCAACATTGTTCCATTCCCACTTCAAGGCAGGAATTCCAGGCAGCTGCATTTGAAGTTAATGCCTCATTTTCTCCTTGCTTTTATTCTTTAAGATTTGGGACTTGATCCAAGACCCTACAAGTGACTGAAACTATTTCCACTGATGTTAGAAGATCAGGCTGATGAAAACAGCACAGACAAGGCCTCCTGGAGTTCTTGCTGTTGTAGCCTTGAAAAGAAAACTTGCAGTTTGGGAGTTTTGTGTACAAAACAATCAAAGAACTTGGATGGGCTTGTTTACACACTGACTCAGATGATAGCACACCTGCTATTCTGCAGGCAGTACTGGGACTTCAACCACAGAAAGGGAAACCCGTCCTGATATTCTGGCAAGAAATACAAACACTTTTGGGTGTTAGAGTGTATGTGAGGAAAGATTAAAAGATCTTGATCTTTCTAGCTGTCTATGTGGCATAACAGTCCTCAGTTTTCTGAGCAGTGTAAACAGCTTGGAGGTAGAGGGCTTATCTAGTACTATATTAGGATGCAGCTGACAAAGGAAACATGTAGTCAGAGTATTTTTGGGAATGGTTAGAGTGTGAAATCTCTTAAGCCCTGGGATAATCTCTGAAGGATGTCATGGAAGTCTTATTTCCTGGTATACAGTTTTAAACTGAAAATTTACTGGTGTATCTTCTGAGAAGAGCAGTATTTTATCGGCCACAGGAAAGGATAAAGATGTAAAAATTGATCGTGCTTGTCTTCCCTTCCCCCATCCCCAGCGTTTAATTTTTTTACTGAGTGTGCACACTCTGTACTGCAATGCCAATGAACAGTGGAAAAAAGGTGCACATGATTCTTTTCCTTGTTGCAGTGGAGTTCAACTTTGTGAAAGCTTTCACTTTCATATTCTCTAACTACCTACTGCGCTGAGGATGCTACAGTGCTGGTGTTCCCTGTGGATTAGTGATGGATGGATGGACAGACAGATGAATGGATGAATGGATGGATGGATGGATGGATGGATGGATGGATGGAGAACTTCCTTCCTACAGACTCATTGGATAATTTCAGACAGAAGGGATCTTAAATGGCCTGTAGTTCAGTCCTCTGCTCAAAGTAAGGCCAGCTGTGAGATCAGACCAGGTTGTTCAAGGCTTTATCCACCCTGGTCTTGAAAAACATGGAGTTTTCTCCAGAACAGGGACTGCCCAGCTTCTCTGGGTCAGCTGTTGTCCTGCTGGACTGTTCTCATCAGGAAAATATTTTTCCTTATATCCAGTCTGAAAGCCCCTGATTTCAATTTATGCCTGTTGTTTCTTATCCTGCTTCTAAGCACTGCTGAAGAGCCTGTCCCCACTGTCATGATGACCTCTTTGTAGGCTCTACAGGCTGATTTCTTCCCTCAACAAAACCATCTCCTGACTTGGTTGAACAAGCCCCATTCCCCCAGTCTCTCCTTGCAGCCATCTTGGTGGCTCCCAGCTGAACTCTCCTCGATTTATCATTGTGTGTCTTGTGTTGTGGGAACCAAAACCAAATGTGGTATCTAGATGCACTCTCACAAGTGCCTAGTGCAGGGAGATAACTGCATTCCTTGTTCTATGGGCTGTGTTCCTGCTGATGCACTCTGGGATGTTGTTGGCTTTCTTTGCACCATGACACCCAGGACCTTTCTGCAGAGCTGCTCCCCAGCCAGATAGGCAGTCCCCAGCTTGTATCATTGCAGGGAGTCCTTCTTCCACAAGTGCAGGACTTGGCATTTGTCCTTGCTGAGTTTCTTGAGGTTTCTGTCAGCCCATCCTTCCAGCCTGTTGGTCCAGAGTAGCTCTGCCCTAGCTTGTCTTTACTGTCTGGTCTCACCAATTTGGTGTCATCCATAAACACAGCACAAGTGTCCTCTAACACCTCCTCTAGGTAACTGATGAAGGTGTCAAAAAGGATGAATCCAAGTATAGGCCGTGTGACACTCTACTGGTAACTGACCTCCAGGTAGGGTACAATCCATTTGCCACTGTTCATCCAGACTGTAATGCTCTGACTTGGATACAAGACTACTTGGGAGACAGTGTGGAGTATATACCCAGTGCCCTTCTAGACCAGTCACAGCTGGTTCCATGGTCTCACAGGGAATCATCAGACTTAATTTCAGTAGCAGGGGGGCTAAGTCATCTGTCTAAATAAACCATTTGCCTGGTCCCAGCATGAATTGGTGTTGTGTATGGTGTCAGTGTTGTCCTCAAAAGGTACTAAGTGTATTCCGTATTCCAAAGACTGTGCTATAAAGCACAATTAAAAACCTTTGACAGAAAGGCCCTGAGCAGCAGAAACAAGCAAGACTTCATTCTGTCCCGAGTGGGCATGCATGTTCACACATGCAAAGTCTTATTTCAGTAGTGGTTTTCTTCTCTCTGGAGCTCTGTAGGACAAGTCTTGCATTATGCCCTCAGCAAGTGCTACGAATTTGTATTCCTTGGCAGTATAGCTCAGCAGTGGATGAAATGGTTTCTTGTAAAATAAATTAATCTGGAAAGGAGACTCTGAGAATGCAAAGTAAAACATTCATTTAATCAGGAAGTGCTCATAGCTGTAACTTCCCAGGGACAGCAGAGTTGCATTTGACTCCTGCCATTCAAGACATCTTGAACAGATTCTGTAAGAGACCAAACTGTGTCATTGTTCCCTATGAAAAGAAATGCAAAGCAATCTTTACATACTGATTTTGGTTTGAAGGCTTTAATTTACACTGTCTCTTCATGAAGATTTTTTTTCTGTGACAACTTGGCTAACAGGTATCTGCTTTATTTTATTGAACAGGCTTAGATTTAGAATTTCAAAAGGAAAAACCTCCTTCCCTTCACCTGTTATTTAATGCTCAACAGAACTTCAAAACACTACACCCAGAAGTCATTTTGATTAATAACATTGTCTCCTCCTAGGCAAGTCATTTATCGCTTGCTCGTCTCATAAAGCAGGTACTATAGTCTATTTTGTGCTGCATTTTCAGTTTCGTGAAGACTGGTGTGAAAGAGCAAATATTAAAGAAAAGATTTACAATTTTGATTTAAAATTGGCTCTTTTGTCGGTAATATAATAATATAGAAGTCCAGGGAAAATGTATAACAGCTTAGTTGTGCATGGAGATTTAATTAACAAAATGAAAAATTAACTCTTCATGTTGGGAAACATCCATGTTCAAGTTTTGTAGCAACCAAATCCATGCAATTACACTTCCGATGCACACCTCAGGGCTGCAGGGGCCACAATAGGCCTATGAATTCTTGATCCTGCCTAGACAAAATCATTTAACTCTGAGTATCCCTTGCAAGGGTAGACTTAGGTATTGCACAGGGAGCCTGGGGTTTGGTACTGTGAGCTGCATTCACTGAGGGGCTGCCATGTCCTAGTGCAATGTATGGATGCCACACTCAGCTCAGCTGTCATCCTAACACACAGAAGGTCCTCAGTACCAGCTGATGAGAACCTGCAGGCTGGTCTGTGTCCCAGTAAGAAAGCCTGAGCTCAGGATGAGAAGCCAGGAACTCGGAAGCCTGTGAGTTCTTGCAGGCAGGTGAGTCCTGGTCACTGTTGCTGCTGCAGCCAGGGAACAGCCCCCTTTGCCTCGCTGGAGCCACAAGTTCAGATCTGTTCTGCTACATGTGGCTTGGTGTCAGAAAGAACAAATGAGACCAGGTCTTTTGAATCATTGCAGCACAAATCATCAAGTAAATTTTTGGAGTTCTGTCTTGAAAGGGCTTAATTTTTTACTTGTTTTTCATGCTTATTTGGGGTTTTTCCAAGATCTCAATCTAGAAGGAAAAGAAACCACCCTTCACCAGATTTTTGTCCTCATTATTTTCACATCCAAATTTTCTTGTGCAATCAGTGGTCTTTAGGCTTAAGTGGCCTTTTATCTGCAGCTGTTATTTACCATTCATATATAGCTTTACTTTTGTAGGGTTATCATACTGGCCTTTCTAAGACTTCTTTGACATGAGAGATCCTGTATTTCCTATAACATCTTATTAGTGTTGTGCTGCCTCTCATGCAGCTGGAACATCAGCAATCAGTACTATTCAGAAGTCTCAGTGGTGTCTCTGCTAAGGCTCAGGCTGTGACTGCCTTCTTACCCATCCTTCCCTGGAAATGTTACTGCTTGTTTGTCTTGTTTGCTTTTCTGTGACTCATCAGACCATCTCTTTGTTACATCATTTTCTGAATGGCACAGTAGGAAGAGTTTTGTCGCAGAACACTGATTTTTTTAGAGCGTAAATGGCTGCTCCTGACCTATTTGCAGTGGGAGTAACTGCACAGTAAAGTCCTGTGTTAGTAGTGGACCCTTTAGCACCAGGCAGATGTAATACAATAGCATTTAGAGCTTTTAGTCTAAATAAATGACCTACCATGGAATGGAGGAGCAGGAAACTCCCCTCCATTAGCTTAAATTTTGACATTTGAGATGGCTGTTGAGGTCTGTATAAACTCAAGTGAAACTGTTAAGGTGCAGCTTGTCTCATTCGAGGGCAGATATTTAAAACAAGCTGGATGATGTGCCTATAGATCTCAAATTGCCCTTCAGAACTTCCTGTTATTCTCTGTGGTCTTTCATCCAAGAGTATTTGGACAACTGTTTTGGGTTTAGATGTCTAAGGCTGGATGAGGTGCATCCCGTCTTGAGTGACTTTTCCACAGACTCAGCTCTGTGTTTGGTGTCTGTCTGACAAATCCTGAGATCAGGACTTCAAAGTTGTGCAAGCTAGTCCCACACACCTGATTTCCATGCTGGTTGTGCTGAAAGGAAGGGTGCCAGAGATTGTAACACTGGGCAAGCTAGCCAGAATATGTAATACTTTTTTTTTTAAAGTCATCCAATTAGAGTAAAAGCTTGGAGTGCTGGAGAGCATGTTATTCTGTGATAAGCATCTGCCTCTAGCTCTGCAGTTTGATTTACGAGTTCTTGCAAGACTTGCTTCACGTGACACACACATTCAGTCCCTTTGAGGGTATCTTTGTAGATGCTGGGCCGAATTAATTCTCTGTGAAATACAACCAATTTCCTTGGAGTGACAGCAGAGCTGCAGTTCGAGAACTAACTGGTGCTGGGGTGAACTTTTTTGTTTGGGGTTGCGTCAGTGACTTGGCAAATTTTACTCCACTTGCTGAAAAGAGGCAATCAAACTAGTGCAGATGTTTCCAGCTGTAGTTGGAAATGCTACCTTCTGTAACCTTGTAATAAGTTGCCCCTGAGTAATCCCTAAGCTCCTGACATACAGTGTTTCTTTCCTGGGTGTATATATTTTTATCTTCTAGGGATAATGAAATCAAGGTGGTAATCGTTCTATATTTGCTGAGTCAGCTGGGGCTGCTGCTGCCTAAAGTATTTTAATTGTAAGTAGATTGAAGAGTTTGGCTGCAAGGAGAAATGGGCTTGGCATCCTCATATTTCTGAAAGCAGAGATCTTTGGATAGTGATTTACTGCTCACCACCTCTCCCTGTCTGTGTTGTATACATGGAGTGCCTCATACACATTCCTTTACAGGGTTTTCTCTTAGTCCCCTGCATCTCCTTTAGCCTCATTTAAAATTCTCTCCACCAGGAGCACTTCTTAAGATATTGTTAAGAATATTGGTGTTTCTACAGAGCGACCTGAAGGTGCTGTTTAGTATGCAATTGTCAGGCATGGAGGAAAGATGTTTTTAATGATACCATTGGCTGAATATAATGTGATCCAGAGCCTTTTCTTCCCCTAGGAAAAGGGCTAGTGCATTGCCTGAATTGTAATGAAAGTATTGAAATATTGTGCTGCTGAAACAGAACTTAATGCAGGTCATCTTTGAAAAAAATAAAAGGCGCTTTCAAAGCATATTATTGTCTGCTAAATATTTAAAAATAAGGACAATTTTTTTAGGGTTTTATTTCACTTTTTTATTTTTTTCTTGCTTTTGTTGTAGTTGTTAAGACTCTTCAGAAAAAAAATCAGGTATTAAAAATCTGCTTTCCCCCCTCTTCAGTAGAGGGCTGTGCAAGCTGTGTTCAGTTCCACCTTCTTTTTGACAGCAGCAACAGCTATTTCAGTATTGCTGTAAGGAAGCAGTCAGTCCTGGTTCCCTCCTCCCACCAAAACTGGAGTTTGGCAGGAGCCTGGGGAACCTGCATTGCTTCTCAAGGTGGTACCAGATATGTGTTCACACTCCCCAGCTCCTGCTTAAGCCATTAACACTGCCTTAAACACAGTAATGTGAATCTGTGTGGCTTTAATTTGGCCAAGATGCTGAATATCTATCTGCTCAGGGTGGTGGCCCGTGACATGGCACTGGTTTAAGGAGAATTGAGAGGAACGCCTTTCTCATAAGCATTGTCATTTTGCTCCATTGCCCATCTTTCTCACAATTTCCAGGGAATAATTGACATTAACAAGCTCTTTAGATGGATGTCCTATCCAGAGCAGTTAGGAGCTCTCTGAAAAATGTACTCTTTTTTCCTCCCATGTTTGTTCTTGGTAGCTCATACCTCCTCCTTTCATGGTTTACAAATTCTTGTCATTGGAATTGGCTGTATCCTGTTGGAATACTTTCACCTCAGTGTCTGGATCCTTTCTGATCTCATTTTTGATCTGACAGCAGTTTAAGATAACCCTCCATTCTCAAATATTTGAAATCCAGATGTCAAAGGCTCAGTAGCTCTTCTGCCCCTCCTCAATACCTGTCCCAGCTGAAATCTGAGACATGCAAACATTTTGGGGTGTTTCTTACTCATGTATTCAGGAGTGTGCAACTTCCTTCCTGTCATGGTTAGAAGCATATAGCAGGGTGGACAAACAGTGAAACAGAAGACAGGCAAGTTGGGACTTTGGACCAAAGATAGAGTGAAACAAATAGATCTCCATGAAGACGTGTTGTCTTAAGGATTGCTCTGGCTAGCGCAGATGGGAATCAAGTCCTCCACCAAATTTAACTGGAGCTGCCCAGTTATACCAGGGCTGCAGATGTTCATCCTGCAAGAGATATTCTTTAAGGAGTAGTGAACATTTTTTGAAGATGGGACTCTGATCCCTTTCTTCAGTTGCTTACATTTTGAAGGGCCCTATGGGCACTGTATTAATAAACAATAGGAAGTCTTGCAGCTGAAATGCTGGTTACTGTGTGTAACTATTTTAAGGTAGCCTAAGCCCTCTGCCCCTTGCAGCTCATGCACACGCTCACAGGTCTTGCTCCTCGGGGCTTTGGAATCAATTGCTGCTTAACTGTTTGCCTTCTATTGCAAACCTCCTGTGCCGACTGCCCCCTCACACCCTTGTAATTCCCTTATCCCATTGCTGCTGGCTTTCACCTTTAGCAAGACCAAGATTGTGTGGCTTTGTGTAAAGCATGGAGCTGAGTCCCACTGTCCTTGCTTGGTGCTGGGGCAACACAAACAGACTACAAATGTTTATTCCCCTCTAATGAAGAGACTTGAGGGTCTAGCGTTCGCCATTTATTCCTTTGAGTAAATATCCGTTCCCACAGGCGTCCAGCAGCGTCTGGCAGAGAAGATCAAAAGAATAGAAATGAAAGGATTTTTCCCCCTTTGTCCCTTTGTGGGGGGAGTGGGCAACGGGACATCTCCTGCAAGATTAGATGGCTGAGGGTGCTCTTTGCAAAGCAACTCGTGTGCTGGGCCAGGGCTGTGCACAGAGCTGCTGTGCTTCCAGTCTGGCTGCTGGTGGAATAAATGCACTGCTTAAAATGTCTATATGCAGCCTGGGCTTTGGCAAGCAGATCTTTTGCTGCCGATCAGGCTGTTCAATAATTTAAGGTCAGAGTTTCTGCAGCTCCCTTGTGGTATTTTTACCACTTTGGCAATCTAGCCATTGGATTCAGATATCTGGTGAGAGGATGCTGTTTTCATCTTTTAGTGTTCAACAGGAAAGCCATGCAAATTGAAAGAGGTAACACAGTGCAAATAAGGGCTGGGGCACAGTGTTTCTGAGCAGAGGTGCACAGCTGTGAGCTGCTGCCACTCTGAGCAGGTGAGAAGATCACTGTTTGGGGGCTTATGTTCTCACAGTGACTTTTCACCCTGTTTCCT
Source organism: Scytalopus superciliaris (assembly GCA_013400415.1). Taxonomy (NCBI): domain Eukaryota; kingdom Metazoa; phylum Chordata; class Aves; order Passeriformes; family Rhinocryptidae; genus Scytalopus; species Scytalopus superciliaris. Next base: position 262,852 of record VXBX01008451.1, on the reverse strand, counting down.
CTGAGAAAGCATCACTATGTATCTTTGGCTAGTGGTGAGGTTCCTGTTGCCTGTTCTGGTGACTGGTCTCAGTTTAAGGAATAGGAATTGGGGAACCAAGATCTTTGATGCTCAATTTTTTTGTGAGAGGAAGTTCTTCTCCCTCATCATTGTCTCTGTACAGTGTTGACCCGCTCCATGCAGAGGACTTGTAGATCCTGTTCTCTGGATCAGTGTAGAGGAACCTTGGTCTTGGTGGGTAGCAAGCTAGACAAGATGTTTGGCCCTCAGAGTATTATAGTGTAGGGCTAGCTAAACACATCAAACCTGTCGGAGAATCAATTCAGGCTTGGGGCATGTATTATTTTGTGACCAGAAGATGATTAATGAGTGAGCTGCTGTGTCAGTGCCCAGCATGAGTTAAGATGGGAAGATGCCAATAATTAGTCCCATGGCAAAGAAGATGTTTGTGGTGACAGAAGGCCACAGGTGAAACCCTGTGTCCTCCTGACCAAGTGCAGCCAGGGAGAAAGGATGCCAGGCAATGCTGATCTCATAAATCAGATGTTGGGTGTTTGTCCAGAGATTATTTTGTCCATTGGTGAAGTATCATTAAAAAAAGTCTCCTGCCAGCTAAAAGCCCTCTTCTTCTCTGCCTGTCCACCAGAGTAAGAGGCATCACTTAACTGGTCCAGTTAGCTGGACTGGATCAGGTGTATATATCTTTTTTCTGTAAGGGATCCTCAGAGAAAAATTGCTTCCAGATGGAGAGAGTATGTGGGAAATGTCTTGGCATCAGAGACCAAGGGAAGTGGGGAATGAAAGTGCCGGGTGCTCTCAGGCCTGGGCTCTGCATCTGTGGGAGGAAGTCACTTGGGGTGCCTGCAAGGATCCTTTCTGGGGGCAGTCCCCCATGGGAGAGCATGGGCAAAGTGCTCACAGTGTTCCTGAGCATGCAGTTGAGATGGGTGACTCCTGCATATGCTGGGTGGGTTTTCTGGTTGGGTACATTTGTCTGGGGCCATTACTGTATCTGGCAAGCTGTTGCTGTACTGACAGTTGGCTAGGAGAAAATTAAGTAAGTTTTTTTAATATGATTTTGAGACATTTGCGCTAGTTTAAGTAGTAAACATAAAATTACTTAGTATCCTGCCCCTGCTGTGTAATACTTTCATGGAAGCACATTACCAGAAGTGGCAGAAAAGACTTCTGTGTCACTTGCAAGGCTGTGGAGGATTGGTGGTGAGAGCAAAGGAACAAAGCTCACCTGCACTCACTGCTGGTTTTCTGTTTCAGTGATGTGTATATTGTATGAGTGACTTCAACTGGACTGTTGCCTGTAAAAAAAGACCAAAGGCCATGTAAGCACCAAACTGCACAAATCAGTTTTGGGACTTTGATGCCTTAAGATACTTGAGGATGTGCCCTATCTGTCCCACTGGGAGTGAATAATCTCAAATGACACATTTATCCCAGAACCAGTTTGAAACTGGCTATATATGGCCCAACACAGAGAGAAGTGTAAATGTGAGCAGGAAGGAGGGAAGTAATTTGAAGGAGAAATGCTGCTGTTTGGAGCTGGACCTCACTGATCAGCAGTGACTGGCTTTTCTCCCTGTTTCAGTATCCATGTTGCTCAGGCCATGCCCACAGCAGTCCTGGTCTCCCCAGTGGATGGCTCAGAGAGAGACAGGATGTTTCCCCCTCCCACCCATCGCAGGGATCCTGGGGAGGGATGGTCACAAGCTGCTGGGAGCATAATTTACTATCAGGCTACGTGGCATCCTGTCTGCCATCAATTACAGCCTTGGCTCAGAATAAAAAGGAATGAAAAGGACTTAACATCCAAACCATCTCCTGCTGTTGAGAAGGGGCTGTGAATGCATTTTGAGAGGAAAGAAAGTGAGGGAAGTATCATGCTGAAAATTTGCAGATGGGAAAAGAGTAAGAGGGAAGCTTCATTTTAAAAAAATACTCAAGAAGCTGGTGTTCCCTGCAAATACATGCGCTATCAAAATGTGAATTAAACAGCTTTTTCTAGAGTTTTGTCTGCTGAGAAAAGAGAATTGTACTTAGCTAGAGAGGGGAAAAAACTGAGACACGAGCCAGCAGAGTTTTTCTTGCTGGACAGCTGATATCAGAATGGTAACCTGGCATCAGGGAGCCAGAGCAGAGGGTTTTTTCTCCCAGACTCAAATGGTAAGGGTGGCCCTGTAGTTCAGGAGGCCAGCGTGGTTCTGAGCTCTGTTTCCTGTGCTTGAAAGCCGTAACCAGCCCTCCTCTCCCTGCTCCCACACAACTGGAGGGATCCCCCATGCCTGACCTGTACTGCATTTGCTGGTTTTGCCTTTCCCGGCTTCCACTTCCACATGCTGAGCTCATGCTGGAAATAATACAGCTAAATTGCTTCCTCCAGCTATTCGCTCTCAATTGACTCTTCTCCATGGGGAGCTTTAAATGGTGCCCACGGGGCAGAGCAGAGCCTCAAGTCCCCGTTAACCCTGGTATTTCAAAAGTGATCAAGGCGAACAGAGATCTGATCTCTGCTTTAGGAAATGATGCACAGTTGTAGCAAGTCATTACCCTAAAAAGAAGAAATGAGCCTTCATACAGCATGTGTTGATCTTCACTAACTAAAACACGTTTCTTGCAGCTGTTTTCAGTGCTTGGTTGTGCATGAGCAAGGTCCTTTTTTTCCTCCGAGTGTAAGTGGTATAATGCTGCAGTGCTTTTTCAAATGAGCTAAAGTGAGAAAACATTTAAAAATCCACAGTTTTTACTGTTCTGTGATAACCTGGTTAGTTCGTGGAGGGTAAGAGGATTTGTGGAAGATAAGAGGCAGCAGCTTTGTGAATGCTTGGAGCTGAGTGCCATACTTTACCTTAAGGCAGTGTAGATCTTTGCCCTCTAGGATTTACTCCCAGCAGCAGATTTCAGCTGCACGCCCACTTCAGTTAGATCTCTGAATTTATAGACATGTCCACTAATCCTTTCACTGGCACTTTGAATCAAAACGCCTGGAAGGTGGCGTGTATTTCTTGTCGGTAGTTTGCTGCTTATCACTGATGGTAAATAACGCTGAGCTGTCTAATCATCACAAAACTTGGATTTGGAGCTAGCAAGGCGCTTGTTATTTGCTCAGATACTCTGACACATGGCTATTCTGCCATTTATTTTACGCTATCCATGGCATAAAATGGAGCCTTTGGGCTGAGGGGGATACCTTGCTTGGAAGGCAGTCACAAAAGTTGGTGGGTAGAGACAGGTACCCTCCTCCCTCCAGCTCCCTGAGCAGTGCAGAGCACTAAAGGCAACAAAAAGCCTCCGTTTTGTGTACGCAGCACATCCTCACTAGCCTTGTGTTTCTTTCCTGGTCATTTCAGTATGTGTTTAAGCAATTATTGTGGTAACTCATTTTCTCCTACTGAAACACTGGTTAGCAGCCACTTTTCAGACCAGCTTCGCAAATACAGCACAGAGCATGCAGAGTGCCTGCTGAGCAGCCAGAGCAGCAGTTAGTGTTACAAGAGAAAAACAAACAAACCTGGGTGATGACTGGAAACATTACCCTGGGAAAAAGATGTCCTACTGTTGCCATAAAGTAGGATCATGTGAAACCGAAAGCAAATTAGTAGAAACATTCCTTCCCCTATCCATCCACCCCCCACCCTTTCCCCCAAGAAAAAAAGGTTTTTAATAATTCGTCTGCTTTCAAAGTTACAGAAGTCTCCCAAAGATAAAAATCTTTGGTGCCTTAATTGCAGCAGTGTGATCCTATAGCAATTGCACCCATGCCTAATCAACTGCCTGCAGAATTGCATTACAGGTAGAGCTGCGAGACGGTATTTGAAAAATAAATAATCTATTTAAATGTATAAAGGAAAACAAGTGAGCTCACCCATGAAGTAGTTCTCAGCTGAAATGTCACGAGTAGCATCATTTACATTCAGCCTCCCCTTGAACCCAAGGGAGTGTTATGTTCAACTATTTCACTGACCCACGGATGGACAGACTGACAGCCTCTTTGTTGTAGAGTCAAGTTAGGAAATACCAGAGCTAAGGTTGTCTGTGCAACCTTCCTCTCAGCTCCCCATGGGGACATACCACAATATGGGCTTTAATTCCATAATCCCTCAGTCATTTTCCACTGGCCCCCAGACTCCCACAGTGTGGAGGAGGCACAATGCCGACTTAATGAGCAGACAAGCAGCAGCCTGGCCTATTATTATTCAGGCTGTGACTGTGGACCTCATTCATGTCCCACTCTCCTAAGTCCTGCTCCGAAAATGCAGTGTGATGTTTTCAGCTGTTTTACAGCTTGTTCCACCGAAGTCCTGCAGCCCTTCATGGGCACAACCCCTGCACTCTGCAGAGGGTGTTCAGTGGTTAATGCCCACGTTTTACAGATGGAGATCAGAATGGGCAAGCGTCCAGCACCTACAGATTGTTGCCCTCCCGTGCCCATGCCATAATGCTGGAGCACAGCCCCTGAGGAGGGCTCATGTGGCTCTGAGCTCAGCAGACCAGCAGCCCCTGGTGTCTCCAGTCAGCCATCTGGAGAACAAGGGAAGGGAGATGTGGCCACCCCTTGGCTATGGCGCATGCCAAGCAGAGCCCTGGTTGTACAGGAGACGTGCTCACAGCACAAGCCCTGCACTGTGCCCTGGGTTCTGTGAGCCAGGGCCCCAGCCAGCATGGATGGGGCACGGTATGGCACCAGCGAGGCATCCTGGGACTGTGCAGCTTAGTAAAAGGGTTACCTTGGCAATGCTTTAACATTACCTGCACAAACTTCTGTTCTGTACCTGCAAAGGTGCCTTTTCAAAACTGCCACCACAGTTGGTGTGGCTGCCAGAGAGAATGTGGGGTGTTTTGTTGGGTTTTTGTTGTTGTTGTTTTGTTTGTTGGCCTTTTTTTTTTTGTAAGTGTTCTTGACTCTAGATAAAGTCTTCATTTTTCAGGTCAAACGTATCTTGAGAGTGAGCAGATGGGCAGAGGCAGCAGCTCAGGTGGAACTGGCACAGGCAAACCCTACTCTCAAGTGTGGGAATTTCCCCTGTGTGGCTCTGGGAGACTCAGACTCTTGAGCTCTGCAGCTTGTGACCACAGCTGCACTGCGGTCATTGTTTGCTACCAGGTGTGAAACGGTGCTGAAATGCTCTTTTTTCATTCAAGCATACAGCTCCTCTCCCCCGGCTAATCTCCAGGCAAAGTCAACCCCCGCTGGTGTAGGGCTATGAGAAGCTGGATTGCTGAATATCTCACTACAAAATTAAATAACGGTCTAAAACTAAAACAGGGAACTTTTCTGTTAGATCTGTTATTCCCTTTAAACAGCTTCTTTCCTGCTATGTGTTTTCCTTTGGAGGAGCTGCCCTTAAAACCTGGTAGTCTCTTTGCATAATTATCTTTGAATTTGGTACTCCTCACTCAGCATCCGTAGTGATGCCTCCAAAAGCTTCAGCCAGCAGCTTGGCCGAGGGCAGCTGGTAACCTGAGCTGCTCACAGGGATCCATAGCTGCTCACCTCAGGATCCATAGCTTTTCAGACCAGCAGTTGGAGGCAGGAGGAGAAGGGCTGTGAACAGACAAGTGTGAAACATCATGTACTGCCCGTGTTAGTCCTCTGAAATATTTTAGTTTGTTTTGTTTTTTTTTTTTTAAATACAAAATGATTGGTACGTAAGAACAACTATGCATATTAAAGAATGGTCAAGCCTGGCCTCAGATGTTACTGGCTATAATTGCAAAGTTTCTCATTTTCACACAGTACTGACATTTTTTTGCAGATTGATGTCCTCAAGGCAGACGTGGAGAGTGCTGAGTGGAAAATTTTGGAAAACCTGATCCTGGAAGATGTTGTGGAGCAGATAGGACAACTGGTCTTTGAGGTGCACATCCACTGGCCTGGGTTTGAGGTCAGCGGCAACGACAGCACCGTGGTGCGGTACTGGTACAGTCTGCTCCGGGAGCTGGAGCTGAAGGACTTCAGGCTTTTCCATACCTACAAAGACTTATCAAAACCACAGATTTTCCTGAAAAAGGAAGCCTTCAACGCCAGTAGCTGTTACACACTGAGCTGGGTAAATACAAGATGGAAATAGCAGAAAGGATTTTATGATGTGTGACTGCGAGCCATCTGGCCCCATAGCGTTATTGAAGAGAACTTTGGCGTCACTGGCTAAAGTTGCTAAATATGCACGCAGGGACTGCTACCAAAATGGCCTGGCTTTTATATTTATGTGTTGTCAAAAGACCTGGCACTAGGAGAAGATATATGGTACAGATTTGTATAGCAATATATTTGCCAGTGGGTACCCTGTCTCAGAGCACAGAGGTTTCTGTGGATGTTTAGATGAGGGAGCTAACAGCAAGGCTTTTACAGGCTGCCCCGTGATGGAGCATGCTGGCAGGGAGGGCATCCTTCTGGCCCTGTCCTGGGAAGCTCTGCTGGCTGAGCTGTGCCAGCCCTTGGGCAGGAGAGTGCTTGTGAGGAGGTGCCTTTCTAAGAAATGGTCAAGTTCTCTGTAAAGAGATTGTATTTGATTTGCACCTTCTTTACTTTGGCCTTGTTTCCTATGGAACAAATTTTAGTCAAGAACAGTATGTTCTTGAGCCCACTGGCAAATTTCAGCTGAATTTGGCAGAAGGAGAATTCACCACAAAACTAAATTTCTACCTATTTTGTTGAGCAGCTTCTGAGTGCTCTGACTTTGGCTCTTTAAGCTAGTCTGGCTGCATGAAGCGAGTTCAATGCTTCTGAAACAGGGGACGATGTGACAGAGACACTCAGCTGCTGGGAAAGCTGCTGACAGTGCTCCCCCTCATCACCCTCCGTAGTCTTCAGCCATAGAAGAAACAGCTTCCCTAGTTCATCTGCTCAAAACCAGCTTGATTTAAATTCGTCTTGCAATGGCTGCTGCAAATGGCTTTTCATCTAGCAAGATGTGGGAAAGAGCTGAAAGTGAAACCTGGTCTTTTTTGTTTGTTGGTTTTGAACATTTGCTGGTGCCTTCTGCAGCGCTGTGCCTGGATGCCTGCACCACCTCACCACCTCCCTGGCCCAGCACAAGTAGGCCAGACCCTGGATCTGCACTGATGCTGCAGAGGTGGGGGCTCAGACAGGTGCCCTGGTCTGCTGCTGTGCTGGGATGTGCATTGTCTGCAGTGCACTCCCAAGGAGCCAGCCTTTGGCATTCCCCGAGGAGCTAAGGAATGGGGGGAACTAAAAAAATATGTAGCAGGTTGGGGTTTTTCTTATCTTTAAAAGAATTTTGACATTAAACTTTGCATTAAAATAGCAGATTTTGCCACTTCCATGTCTTTAATATGCAGCCTTTGTAACTGCCTTTGGTTTCTGACTTCTGCAGGGCTCAGTGTCCCTCCCTTTGGTGTGCCTTAGCCCGGTGTTTTGTTTTTAACAAGTCTCTCCCTCTCACCCCATGTAGTTCTTTCTCTTAGTCCTGGCATTTTCTTCTCTTCTTTCAGACCCTTCTTTCCTTTTTCACCCCTCTGCTGCCTCACCTCCCTCATCCCTGCCTTCCCAGAGCAGGAACCTGTGCTGGACCCAACAAATCCATAGGATCTCAGCAAGCAGCCAGAGGCAGGAGCTCTTCCTTCCAGACAGACAAGCTGGCTTTCTTCCAGAGGCTCTGCTTTGCCTCATCAGTGTATTGAGCCATTCCCCTCACCTTCCCCAGGCTTTATTCCAAGTCAGGCATCTGCTTTCCTCCTCTTCCACCTCTCTGAGGGCTCCTGCCGCTCCAGTGTGGGCAGGGACTCCTCCCCCCAGCAGAAACTGCTTCAGCCCTTCAGCTCAGCTCCCTTTCTCCCAGAAGAGCCCAGCAGGTAAGTGACCCTGCTAGGGTGGCAGCCTTCCTCCCACTGCCTTTGCTTGGGGCTGTGGGGAGCTTGGCCCCATCACCTGCCTCTCACCTCGACCTGTGGAGCCACTGTGAAGGTTAAAACTGCTGCAGCAAACCCAACTTTGAGCATCTGTGTTGAGCACAAAACCCACAAACATTGGACTGCTTTTGAAGGTGCAGAAAACACCCCTCCGTGCTTCAGTGGTGGAAGACTAGGGTGGTGAAGGGCTAGTGAAAATAGAAAGGCTTTTAACCTCTTCAGTGAAAGCCAGCTCTCTGCCCTCATGTGTTCTGGTTTGTATCAGTCTTCCTAATCATATTTGAAAGTTTAATTTGTGGCTAAATGTCAATCTCTTTGTTTTATAACAAATGCATGCTGGTTTTCATCTAGTGCCTTTCAGTCACACTGACAAGTTCTTTGTGTCCTATGGAGTCTCTGATTTACTGCCCCCCCCTTTTCATTTTACTTTTAAAAAGAAATCCCTTTAATTCTTTAGTTACAGTAGGATTTGCTGAAGTGGAGTTTAATTCTAAAGGGACTTAAGATGGGCTTCAAAGGCCTCATTTAGTGAAGAAGGTGGACAGTGCTGCTGGACCAGGACTACGGACAGGTGGTGATCCCAGCTATGCCTCTGCCAATAAATTCAGCAGTGACAGGCAGCATTCACAGGAATGGGTGTCTGGTTAATTAACAAGATCATTTGCACAGTTTTGGCTCAGGCCATCTAGGATTCTCCCAGATAATTCCTAGGCACAGCCATGTGTTAGCCCAAGCCAATGCCAGCCTGGAAGCAGCCACCTTGTTTGGGAAGCTGAAAGTGTTAAGTAAATGGACGTGGCCAGGCCACCTTTGCCAGTTTGTCTCCAGGCTGAGGAATATCTTCTGGGCCCACTTTGTTTTCTGGTATAATTTAACAAGAGTGTGTGGCAGATTCTTCAGCTGTGAGGGGGCAATCCTGGTTTTACCTACAAACTGGGGATGAGATGCTGTAGAGCAGCCCTACAGAAAGATCTGGAGGTCCTGGTGGAAGGCAAGATGAATATGAGACCGCAGTTTACCCTGTCAGCCAAAAGGGCCAACCATATCCTGAGGTGCATCAGGCACAGCATCGCCAGCTGGTCAAGGGAGGTGATTGTCCCACTCTGCTCTGCACTGCTGACCTTTAGTACTGTGTGCAGTTTTGGATGCCCCAATATAAGGACATCAAACTATAAGAGTGTGTCCAGAGGAGGGTCACCAAGATAGTGCAAGGTCTTGAGGGCAAGGCTTACAAGAAGTGGCTGAGGTCACTTGGCTAGTTCAGAGGGGAGAAGACAAGGCTGAGGAGCAACCTCAGCTCCACAACCTCAGAAAATGAGTAGGAAATGCCTTCTCTGTGACAGCCATGCTTCCCATAACCCTCATACATTAAGTACTGAGGTTGTTTAATGATGCAGGGCCATGAGGAGATTCATCAAAATGCAAGAGGCTGCCAGGGTTTCCTAAACTAATATGTAGCTTGTCGGAATGATCACGCTTGGTGCACTGCAGAATGGCTCAACTCCCATTTCTCAAATAGCGGGGTGGCAAAAGTCCAGCTGTGAGTCCTGCTTTATCAATAAAAGATAAAAATAGGGGCTCTAGCATTGGACAGGTTTTTCCTTCTAACTAGCCTTAGAGTAAGTAGCCTAGTAGCCTATTATTATTTATTTAAGAAATCCAGGTTAAAAAATAATCCACATGACTTCTCTCAGATGTTAAAATTCAAAAGGGATGCATATCTTCCATAGTTTATTTCTCTGAAGTAAAAATGGCAATAAGCAAGTTACACAAGTGGAGTATAGGTCCATCCTGGTTCTTCTTTGGTTAGTAAGAGAGTTCAGTAAACCCTCAACTAATCTCTTGCTCAGGATTGCCAGGTAGAGTCAGGAACACTTCAGACTACATCTTCTGTGGAAAAGATTCCAATAGCTATGGTAATTTTTAAGAAAACCTTATCTCAAATACAGGATAGATAAAAGCCATTTATCATTCTGGAGGCAGTTATGTGACACTGTAGGAGAAAATGAATAGTGCTTGTTTAATCCACTATGTGTGCCTTTCTACTCTGCATCTCTTAGAGCAGAGTTACAGCCTTTCTTTCTGAGGTCTTACTTTTGTGCCCTTACCCCTTCTCTTTTGTTGGTCTCTTTTGCCTAAAGGAGAGACCCTTAAGTGAATTCAGTTCCCATCTCCTCTGGAGGAGAGTGACTATTGGAAAGGCTGTGAAGCAGGTGATGAGCTTGTTGAGACCCTCTCCATGCAGTAACCATATGCCAGTGTTGCATGCCAGATCAGACCTGCACAGAAACTACCATAGGTTCCCCCCTTCTTCAAGGGCTAAGTGCAGAGCGCACCATTAAAACCAGCGTGGGCAGGACATTCTGCCATTATAGCCTCAGCCTGGAGACTGGTAATTGCATGGTTGTGCCCAGGCAGGGAAAAAGGGCCACTAGCTTGTCTTGGCATCGCTAAAAGGCTGCCAGGCCTGGGCAGGATCCAGCATCTCCTGCAAAGCATGCAGTAGAGCCCATTTTTCCCTCTGATTGGTCTGAGAGAGAGATGGCTCTTCAGAGACCCACTGCAGGGCCCTTCCCTTGGAAGCAGCTAAGAAGGAAGGTCAGACTCAGCCCCAGATCTCCTCAGTTATCACTCTTACAGGTGTTGTCCAGCCCTGCTCTCCCCCCAGACTCCTGGCCTGCCATCCCCAGGTGCATTGGGCATCTCCCCATGCCCCCTGCAGCTCTCCAGAGCAGCCAGTGCATTGCCTCCAGCCCAGGAGCCTCCTTACTGCCCACATTTCCTGGTGGCCACAGCCAGTGCCAACCCCAGCCAACAAAGACAGAATGTCCATGTCTCATTCCTGATGTGAAGCCATGATTGCATCAGTTGGACAACTCCACCAGGAGATGTTTCAGCTTGGTCTAAAGTGGATCTTTGCAGACGTGACCCGTGTGTTGGGGCAGTTTTATTTGCACAGATCTTTCTGTGAGGGTATTTCCCTTTCAGAGGGGCCCATGGCAATTTAAAAATCACACACATTTGTGATTCAGAATTTACAGATGCTGCCTGTGACCTAGTGAAGATGAAGAGCAGCAACAGATGTGAATCCCCCAAAACTATCACAGCTAATACTGCAACATGAGCTTTCCACAGAGAGCCCATGGCAGCATGTTAGAACAATAACACGTTCCTTCAGAAAAACCAGTCTCTTTCTGAATGCCACACTGCCTTCCTTGGAGTTTCCAAAATTTGGCCAAAGGAAGGTCTGACCTCCTGCTGCACTCCAAAACCTGCCATTAATTGCATGCACTTCTGCCCCCAGGCTTTGATCCCATCGGTGACTTGTGAAGGGTTGTTCTTCATGAGCGCCTCTCAACTGTGAAAGAACAAGGAAAGCATAAAGGGAACATATGTCTGGCCTTTCTTGGCAGATGCCAAGAAGACATATCACCCAGTAGCACACCTGAAGAAATGGCACTCGTTCTCTCTAGTGAATTATTCAACAGCTGACACCATCTGGCACATTACAAAACTTTGATTTCATGAGCTTCATTAGCCGCTCCCTTGTCCTTGAAAGGATCCTCAGGGTTATTCAGTAGGAAATCACTCTTGATTTTTTCCTGCTTGTTAACACAATGTGACATTTAATTGCAGTCAGTAGAGACCTGGGTTAGTGCCGGTGCAAATTCAGAGCTGACCTACATTCAGGGACATTTATACCTGCCTTCCTCCACTGGCTTTCAGGGGCAGCATCTGCAGACCACGCCTGGCACTTGAAGGAAACCACCTACAACAACGAATGGATCTCTTCCCTTAAATAGACCTCAGTCCCTGTTCAAGGTACAAGTTCGACCTGCCTGATGTAAAGAGTTTCACCTGGTTCTGAAAGAGACCTTTGCAGACAGCCTGTATTATGTCCCTTATCCTGATAAGGCAGCACCTTATACAAGGGGGAGATGGGAGTCTGCTTTGTGCTGCCTGGAAATGATGACTCAAATGTGAATACCATTGCCACATCCCTGCTCTTTCTGGTGGATTACAACTACAGATGTTTGGTTTCAAGCAGTTTCCTGAAAGAAAGTGCAGTGCCATACACAAAACTTAGGCAAGTAATGAAAGTGCTTCTGTGCCTCAGCTGGTATTTTCTCCCCTGTATTTGAAATCCCATTTCTAACACAAATCTAACACAAACACTGTGAATCCCACCCTTGCATCCACCTTCAGATATGTAGAATGGAGCCACTACCCAGGGTGCCACCACCCTTACAGGGAGGTGGGGATGGCTGCCTGACCAGTGTCAGACCTCTCAGGCAGCAGGAGCTGTGCCCTGGGAGGATCTGTGTCTCTCCATGGACACCAGCCAGGGGCAGCCAAGACGCAGGGGCTAGGACTTCACCAGACAACCCACGCTGATCCCTCAAACTGACTTGCCAGGCAGAAGAGGCCCTGAAATGCCTTCTAACTTCTTTATGAAGGGAAGGAAAATTGCTCCAAGAAATAGGAGAATTCAGGATCTGAAGAAATATTCAATACTTTTACTTCCAGCCATTTAATATTGGAGGAATAATGACAAAAAGCAAATAAAACTCACTCACCCTGCTGTACCAAGGTACTCCCAAAGGGTCAGCAGCATGGCAGAGAAAGGAGCTTGCTGCAGGGAAGCTCTTCTGACAAAATGCAACATGGTCTTGACAACTCCAGGGAATGGGCCTTCCCTCTTTCTCCTGTAGATGTCTGGCCTAACAGATGATTGATTCAGAGTCCGAGTTCCCTTTTTGTCTCCAAGGAATATTGGAAGGGATAACATTTTACAGAGTACATGAGGAGGAGCTGAAGGAGCAAGACTGTATAGGGATACTGAAGCAAAATACAAACACTGCACCTGGGCAAGCAAAGGCCCAGGTATGTGAGGGAATCATTGCAGATCTTCTAGGACAGGGCATTTTTGCCTTTTTTGTTTTTCTTTTAATGTTGCTTTGCGAGAGTTTAAACCACCAAAAAACAAAACAAAGCAAAACAAAACAAAAAAACCAACCCAAAGGACTTATTCCACAATTAAAGAGTTTAGCTGCAGAATGGGAGCAAGACACCAACTGTGGGGCAATTACACTGGGGGAGAATGGGAAAGATTTGCAGCTGCCAGAACTATGTCTGGATAACTGTCAGTGGTCTTGAAGCTCCATCAAGTTCCTATTACTGAAACAACTCCCTAGAGGAACTGTGTTGCTGTCTTCCATTCCCAAACCAGAGAAGCAGGCTTGGTTAATCTTGGCCTCTTTCAGACTAACCAAAAACACCCCAAGGCTTAATGAGAACCTCTCACTCTATCGACCAACACTGTGCATCTGCAGAGATGTCTCATTTGAGCAGCCTCCCAGTGGCATGAAGCACAGCAGGTCAAAAGGATGCTCAGAAAGGCTCAGCGCTTTAGCATTTAACACAGTTTAAATGTTCCATCATACAAGATAACGAACAGGTCTGAGGTCAAACTTCCAGTGTGTCTGGGCAATTTGCAGGTCCACGGCCTGCTGAAAGTATTGCAACTTGTTTCTGGAAGCTTTAAACTCTGCAAGCAGTTTCTGTAAACATAGCCCTGTCACAAGCAGTTTTCTCTGAGCGCTGCAAGACAGCCGTGATGTCTGTTTTGCTTACCAGCAAGCCTAGCAGAAAAGACATATTTTCCTGCAAAATATGAGACTTAAGTTTTGAGCGTATGCTAGTGAAGTCAACCTACGGTAACAAGTCCTTATGTAGTCTCCAGAGGAACAACTTCCCTGGCAACTGATTTTTTCTGGTGTATAGGTTCAACTGTTTACGCAGTCTTCCAAGCAAAACTCCCCTCCCTCCTCCGCTCTCTGCGTGTTCCCCCTTGTGCAGGCTGCTTGTCATATGGAGTCTTCCTAGCAAATGGGAGCAGGATTTTGTAATAACCAGCTGGTAGGAAGAAGGAAAGTACATCGTGTTACTGGGCTGTCAGAGCTGCAAGGCTCCCTGTTTAAATCAGCCGTTAAAGACCACAGTGTTAAACGGCGTATTGAACATCTGCTTGCTGCTAAAAATCGGCTTTTTACAAGGCAATCTTGGACTTTTCTGGATGTACAGTAATTTTGATGTTTGTTCTTCATAATGAGGGCAAAGACTGAGCAGCCCCATTTTACTGGGGACAATTATAAACTCTGAGCAAGACAGATGCCAAGACCATCTGCTTCAAGACAGCCAGCCTCCTTACCAGCAAGATGCACGAGGATATGTGGGACATTTCCCCCCTCATATATGAAAAAAGTCCAAGAAAAAGCTGGCAAAAGGCCAAAAACCCTATCAAGTTTCCCAGGCAAAACTCCAAGAATGATGGAGATAGTTGCCTGATCTGTTAAACTTCCACCATAAATGTAATCGGTATTAATAAAAGTAGCGACATATTGGCATGTCATTTGTGAAAGTTACAAATGCATGATCAAGGGGAACAAAATCCCGATGCTGCAGCAGCAGCCCTGCACTCCAGCTTGCCTGTATTCCTTCCTGGCACTGCAACACACCTGCCTCCAGCCCTCCCAAGATGCTCCTTTTGGCTTGAATCACTATGTTGCGTTTTCCATCTAATGTCAAAGGAGAATAAATTGGGGGAACTCAAAATCCACACTTCCCTTTTCTCCCTGTGCTGCCTTTTCCCTGGCCCACTCTGCTCACAGGTCAGTTCAGCCTAGGGGAATCTCAGACTAGCCTTCCTCTGACCAACACTTGTAACAGCAATTTCTAGTGAGACATGAAGTGGGGAAGAGAAGAAGGACATGATTTGAGTTGATTAGCCCAGAAAGAAATCTCTTCCCAGGTGGCTGCTGGGAAGTCAAGTCTAGACTCGCACTGCACTGACACATGCTGACTATCCCTGTGTGCAGCAAACTAGCTGACAATGCAAGCTTTGCAGTCTGCAACTCTCAAGCTGACAAGAGGGAATTATCCTCATAAAAATTCCCCCTACAGGCTTCAATGCAGATGTGAGAAATTCCACAAGAGATTAACGCAGTGACCAACTGTGAGGGACAAAAGATTTTATCTGGAAGTTTCTAGGGGAATTTTGATTCTGGCCTTGCTGCAAACATTTAATCCCAATCAACTCCAGCACAATTGATGGAAACATTTCTTGGGTTTTTTTCCCCCCAAAGACAACACCCAATATATTACTGCAAGTTTATACACTCGTTTTTATACTTTGAATAAGTGTATTTTATAAATATATATCCGAAGTTCTGCCTGGAAAGTGACACACGGAAAAACACTGTACCAATGACAGAGACAAGCATTTTGTGTACTATGACTTAAATGCTTTTAAGGCATTTGGGAAAGGTGTTTCTGATGTGAAAGCTAATATGTGTTCCTATGAGAAATTTCTGTATTTGCTCTACTCCTCCTCTCCTCCCTATTCCCTTGTACATATAAACTGTTAACAGTCAGGGCACACCATACACAATGTATTTGGAGGAGAAAAACCTACCCAAATTACTTCAGCCCTCTTCCTTGAAGCAGCACCTGGGACACAGCAGACAGCAGAGCTCAACTCCCAGCTCAGAAATCAAACCTTCCCTGTGAAAAGCACCCCGTTGGAAATTCACCCTCTGCAAGACAACAGCAGCTCTTTCCCACCCACATCCTGAAGAGCAGAGGAACAGAACAGCCTGTTCTCTGTCTGGAGAGGAGATCAGTCATCAGGACATGCTGGACCAGGTCTTTCCTGTCTCTCCGGGCTCTACCACTTCCCATCTCAGTACTTGCATGGGTACAAGGCTGGGCAATGCCCAGTTACCACCAGCATGCTGCTTGTGAAAACCCTATGTGGAGTTTTTCAGGCACACAAAGCTACTGAGATGAGAAAGTGAACAGAAACATGTACACTTGGTGCAGTTACACGACAGCACAGACTGACAGTGGAACGACTCTCTAGCTCAGCTTTAGAGAGTTGGTCTAAAAATGCCTAAGCCCCATGCTCACAAGGGCCTAGCTTGTGGAAACACTCTTTGAAATACCACAGTTGTCTTGCAACCAGTCAAACGACCCCAAACCCACAAAACAGCCAACCCATTTCCTTCCATCTAAAGCCTATGGGATTCTTTGCCTCAGCTTCTATCCTGCTGTCAATTAAGACAATTGTGCCTTTGGTATTGTTGATAATGGATGAGCAGTGATTAGATTTACAGTAAACAATATATTATAATTCAAAACTGTACTTAAAGACTGATCAATGGGATAAAATTTGCTACATGTTTTTATTTCCATTATGTGCTCAAAAAAGAGAGGAGACTAGGAGCTGAAAACACTTTTTTTCTCCTGCTACCAACTTGCATTAGTTTTGAAAGAACACTGCAAGAGAATGAGTTTATCTGAATGCTGGTACGACTGCAAATTAAAATACCAAATGGTAGTAAATATTTTATATGGACACTGCAAGACAAAGATTGAATAAAAATAAGCAGACTTTTAATAAAAAGATTTATTAAAAATAAGTTCTTTAAAGAGAAAAAGTGTGACATATATACATTAAATTGTGAAAACCTTCATGGGGCTTATAATACAAACTATTCCAAACTGAACAAGCAACATCAATTTTCTTTTTTTTTTAAATGTCATGCTTATTGGAACAAAATAGCATATGGGAAGACAAAAAAATCAACACATAGCACACAATGAGTACAAGCAAACTCTTGAAAAGGAGGACTATTGGCAAAGGTAAAAGTCAGTCATCGTCATGATTCCACAGACAGAAACTAAGACTGTGAATGCAGCCCTCAGTTGATAGAGTTTACCTGACACCTGATAGCTTCCAATTAGTTCTGCATTTCTACTGTGAATTAACAAATCTCAGCAAGTGGGTTTGTGCTCTATAAAGGCAGAAGTATTGTTGTGACAACAAAATTCCACCTAAAACCAGGTAAACAAATGCATGTTTTCCAGTTCTTGCAAGGGGTACCAAAGGTTTCTTTTTTTTTTGGAAGAAAGTTAACAATTGCTGGTTTTCTGCTCTAACTCCTCACATCTCTGACAGCCAGAACCAGAAAAATAGTTTTTCTTAAAATTATTTTATTTTACAAGAGTGTTTTTCACAAGCAGTGGCAAGACAAACTAACATGTGATTCTGCATGCTTTGGATGACCTCAGCTTCTCATACCCAGATGCCATATTTAGAACTATATCCTTTCAGTTGAGTCTTCTCAAGATTTCCTGGATTTTAGTGCATATATACAGCGAGCTGAGAACTGCAGTGTTACACACATCCACCCAGCCTGACAGCAGAATTCACTCTAAGCTCAGATGTATGCAGGGCTTGCATCTTTAGATCTCTGTAGCACCCCCTTTAGTCCCACAGCTTAATAAGACCGTCCCAGCCGCACGTAATGACTTTAGATGTTTCATGTGGATGCCACACTGCACCAATACAGACTTTATCGTGTGCTTTTAATCTGCTGTAGAGTTTCGTCGTCTTCCAGTCCCAGATGTTTAGCTTCCCATCTGCGTCTCCAGATATCACATAGCTGTATTAACAGAATTAAAACAGAAGCTGTATCGTGTGTGAAGACTGCTTGTATTATAACCCTATTACACTGAGCAAGAGAAAAGAGCTTCCTGCCTGGCAGCCTGCAAACAAACCTACCGAAGAATTAGCATTCACGCTGTGCTCTAGAGCGCACAAGTCCTGCAGAAGGTGATTCATCAACTGTGAGGTAAATGTGCTAAGCGATGCGGTTATACCATACACTGTGTTACTGGAACCAAAGAGAATACATCAGCAAAAGAGAAAGCACCAGAAGTTCCTCTAAAATTTATAGACACTTTTCCCTCCAGTTTTGCTGAGGTTATTCTCCAGTTTTTATAGTACTTGATGTTTTATGTACATACAGTAGTAAATGTATGGGCATATTACTAAGCCAACAGGAAGAAAAAGATGGTTGTCTGAACAATAAATGAGGATACCCACACCAGACCTACAAATTGGGAAAACTGGGTGAGTTCAGATCCCAGGTACTCTAGACTATGTTGTGGGAACAGACCCTGTGCAAAAGGAGCCAGATGCGAGTCAGACATGGAAGCCTCCTGTGCTGTGCCAGGATGAGGCAAAACAAGGGGAATCTCTGGATGGTTTAACAGCAATGTAGATCATCTTTGGGGAATGGGGGATCTGGACTACACAGACTGTTTTCTAAATGTTCTTCAGAGCAATCACCAAGTCCTATCATATGCTAAGATTAAACTTTCTGTTCCTCTGCTTGGCTAGAAAACTCTGTCTGATGCTAAGGTAATAGCATGGTTGTGCATACATGAATGTTGCAGAAGATTCAAAAACAAATTTAGTGTCTGCACATGCAAGTTTAAAGATGAAGTTCATTCCCATGAAAACTTACCTCATATCAGGTGAAAAATCCACTTGACAAGCGTAGCCAGCTACCATGTGACCTTTGAAAACTTTCTTTTTGTTTAATCTGAATCTGTTCTGAGCTCCAAAAATCAGAATTTGGTTATCCATTGACTGGCAAGCCAACCATTTCCCTATAAATGCAATAAAAAAGGTGGTATCAGGGTGCTGCATCTGAAGAAAGAGACTTAACTAGAATGTTGTAAGAGATTTTTATAATTTTTCTTGCACTATCTTAATCCAGATTTTCATTATGTAGCGTAAAGCCGCCGCCCCTGGATCCGTGCTCCTTCTCGGAAGGACGCCGGTTCGAGTCCTGCGGGTCTCGCTCTGCCAACTTCGTCCGGGCTTGCCCCGGCCAAGGCTTAGGAGCGTCCCAGGGCTAAAGGGGGTGGGGCCAGTTCCGCGCACGCTGAGCTCCACGTAATAAATCCATTCGCGCAGGCATAAAAAGCATCGTCGTTCGCGACGGCTAGCCACACACACATTATGTAGCAGGGTTCCAGGTAGCAGCTGATATTGCTTCTGCCTGGTACAACTGCCAAGAGTTGAAACCTTACATTTGACAGGATTTGGGATGCCTATTCCTACAAAATGCACTCAGGACTCTAGTAGAGCTCTGGCTGCTCCAGCAATGAGCTGCACCAATCCTGCTGACTTACTGTTAAGCTTTTAAGCTACTGAGAAAACTTGCTGGTGCACACGATCAGGTAACTCAGATCAGGGGAAAAAACCCATCTAGCTGCAATCTAATTGATAACCTGTTTTCTGGGTACTCAATGATAGCAATCTCTTATTTTCTTTATGGAAAAAACAGGTCTAAGGTAGACTCAAGAGCCTGAAATTCTTACATTTTTGCAACTAGTATTCACTGCTTTAATAGAACGCAATTATTAAAGATACTTTAGTAAAAGAAGAACAAAAGCTTTTCTAATCTTCGATCTATCTCATTTTCCATCTTGGCAGTGCATTCACTCCTGCCTGAGAATCCAGTGAAGATGATATGCTACAGAACATCTAGAACAGAGACTTCTGTCTTGAACTCTGCATAGAGTCACTGCCTTTACAGTGTTTTATGCAAATGGTGACAACATAACCTGTGCTGACTTGACTGTACAACTGTACACTTCCTGCTACTAGTTTAGAATTTGAGGATTTTCTTCAGCCTCCCGAAGAAACAAATGGAGTGTGTAGCCCAAGCACATTATTCTCCTCTTTTACTTAAAACAAGCTCTGTTTTCTGCATTGCTTAGAAGAAATTGAAGTAGGACAAGTTATGCAATTTCAAAAACAGGGGTTGAAAAAGACCAGCCTAGGAAGTAAACATTTTCAAATGCAGCTACCTCTTTCTCCAGAATCTTCCTTTTAATATTAGGAACCCATTTCTATTGTTAAGAATAAAACATTTACACTGCAAAGCAAGTACAATTTGATGCTGATAGATGGTTGAAAATGTCAGCTGTGCAACAAGCTGGTATCAGCCACCACTCAGCATAATGGGACTGTTAACTGCAAATCTGGCAACACTTTAATAATGCTGACACTAAAGCTATTTAAATTCGGCCAAAACAGATAACAGAGATTTTGTCCTGTTAGAAGGATTTTCACTGATCATTTGAGGCACTAAACCTTTATCTTCCTTCAGTATGATACTAGTTGAAGAACATAAACAACTGAAACATTAACATGAAGAAATACTGACGTAATTTGGGATTTCTCTTATGAAAGAGTTATTTTGGTTATATTCAGAACAGAAAGGAACAGGGTCATGGACAATGTCAGTTTCTGCTTTAACAGTAGCACCACAAGAACTACTGAACTTACTTAGTACTTTGCCGCTATTGTCAGTTCCCACAATTGTTTCTCTTAATATTTTAAATACAGCAAAGAGCACATGGTAGCTCTGTGAAAAGAAAAAAATCCTTTTGCCCTGTCTGGATGAAGGTATAATTTTAAATTGACAGTTACCCTGATATAAACCCTCATTCTGACTTACTTGTTCTTCTTCAGACTTCTAAAGCAAAACCCTGGAAATCAAAATCCTGGAATAAGTGCACATAGTGATTGGTGAGGGGGGCAGTGTAAGCTGACAGGAGGATGCAACACAGCAACACTACAGAGATAAAATCAGTAAGACATGACTTAGTAAATTAGGCCTAAGAAGGCAGTAAAGTGTTAACCTACCATTTGGAGACAAAGTCACAGCTGGCATGGAATGCATACTTGGTTCAGCTATGTACTTGAAGTCTACAGGAATGTCCCTGCAAAAGGAAGAAGTATGTGTTTTAGGAAGACATGGAGGCCATCCAAAGAGCTGCCTCACTGCTGATTTACTTAGTGACTGAACCCTGGAGAACGTCTTGTGGTATCCAAAGGAAGAATATGCAAAAGAGCAAAAATATTATGGATGTTCACGTAGAGAGCTCCAGCTGCAGAGTCATACACAGCACAACCTCTGACAGCATGAATTTACCCACCTCAAATGACACAGAGTCTAAAGCAGAATCATAATTCCAATTGCTAAGAATAAAACTGTAACACAATGATACTTTATTGCCTCCATTTTAATTGCAGCTTGTACAAAATTCTTAAATAAGTAGCAAGGATAGGCTGATACATACATATAGCTTTACTATCTTTTGTTTTAACTAGAATATTTCTGCCTTTTTTCCCCCCGTCCCCCCACTTCCCTTTTTTCAAAGGAAAAGAAAACAGGAGTCTCTCATCTCTCTGACAATGCCCTTTTCCTCCTGATCTCCCCAGATGGGATGCCAACCAATTCCAAATGTTCACAGCTGAACTGAATGATGAACTCCCCAGGCTCAATCCCATACAGGACTGTGCCACTGTATATTAAGAACAGACACTGTCCTGTACAAAGGCCTAGGGAAAAAACAAGTACAGTCTAATCCTTGCTCCGCAGAACTGTCATTTGGTTTTGACTATATAAATTGAATTACTAACGGTTTGTGCATATTCACAGTATTCCTCACATCCTGCACTAGAAGACTGGCAAAAAGGGAAGGCATGCACATGGCTTTCTCATTAAGCAAAAGAAACCTCCAGCAGAAAATAGATTCGATTAATGCATTCAGCAGAAAACACATGCAAAATGTTCTGCAGCAACATTAATTAATACAAAGGGGATGTTTATGACTTCATTGTCTAATTGACACAGCAGAAGGGCTGCTGGGATGCTATCGGAGTGGAGAGTGTGGGTGGCTGCCTTGTACGAGCTGCCTGAGCCCTGCTGAATGGCAACACGGCCGACATTAGCAAGGTAATTACAACACCGCTTTATTGCGGAGTTATTTCCCAGCATCTTGTATTAAGCAACACGTATATGGGCAGCAGGGTGAGAAGCTGCTCTGCTGTCAGGAAGTGACACAAATGCTCCTGAGTGTTAAATGTTGAAATCATTTACCCCTCGGCATAAGAAGGGTAACCCACTTAATACGCTCCATGGATAAAAGCATGTGCTTTAGGCCAAGGATAGCTGCCTTTCAAACAGGCAGACCTAAGACTACTGTTGGGCAGCAAATCTGTGAAGTAACAGAAAGTCCACATAATCTCTTAGGCTGACCAACACAACAGCACAGGGAGTGCAGCACCTGTGCCACATCCTACTCACAGTTTCAAACACCACTTGCAACAACACACAAGGTTACTGCTGCAGTAAGGCCAGGTCCTGATCAGCTTCCACCACCCAACATTCCTGCAGACTACCAATCCTCTGAGTCCTCAATGCCAGGTAAAACCAATCCCACTGTTAAACCAGTCTCTTGTTAAGCAAAATGTCATCACAGAAGATGCATCTTCAATGCTGAAGTGTACTGCAGTCAAAAATTTAAATGCAGCACAGGTTGCTCTGCCACCTTCTTCACAACAGCTCTGCTTTATGTTGATACCTACCAGACACACTTAGCACAGCTGCAGGTTATGCTGCATTAAACTATTAGGCAAGCTATTAAGAGATACATTTATGTTTCATATTTACTTCCAAATTGCTAAATAAGTAGTATCAGCCAGCTCCCTTAAAAAAAAAAAAACCTTAAAAAAATTACCAAGACAGATGTTATCATGGTTGCCAAACCTCAAAACTCATGTGACATATTGTTTGGTGAATTCTTAAAATTTAAATCTTTTCAAGTCCTTTCCCCACTTTGTAGCATTTCAAAGGCTGAAAAGTTTTAAATACCAAAAGTGGTATCTGATAGCCAAGATTTAGAAGCGTTATATTCTGAGTTTCTGATACAAGTTCTTCCCCCAAGCATGAGAGAGAAAATTCTTTATAACAAAAGAAGAAAAAAACCCCAAACCAACTGAACCTCTAAGTCCAACCTAATCCAGTTTTGGGACCTACAGGAGCTCTCTCAGGAGACGACAGTATGTTTACCAGGAACAATGGACAGAAAAGGTCTGCAAAGGGGTATAGCCTGACAGAGGTGACAAGCCTCCAAGCCTGTCAGCAAAATAGCTAAGTTACCACTCTACAGTTCTTGGAGATAAAAGGAAATAAAAGCCTCCAAACCTCAAACAGCCAAATCATGTCACTGTTTGTCCAAGAAGGATCAGACACATATGAAGCAGACAAAGACAAATAACATTTTGCATTTCCAGAAGAGAGAACACAGAATCCATATACACATACCCACACCAACTTTAAAATCCCCATCACATGAAATGCAAAGCTAGACAAATTTTCAAGTATTTCCATTAATAAATAAACCATTTAATCTGCAACAGTCTGTGCTATACTTGCAGTCTGAAATTTAAGCAAACAACAAACTGCAATTCAGTGTACAGCATAGTGAAATCTATGCATGGGATGAACTCTTGGGGAAAGGAGATTGAAATTCTCAGAAGTTCCTCACTGTAATGAAGTCAGACATGCTATCCTATTACCAGCTCTGGCCAAGTCTAAGTGTTTACAAAACACACTACGAAATTCCTCTAGACAATTAAAACTAAGCAATTAGACCAATTTTAATTACTGGCTTTTAAGGCCATACTCATAATTACTTCTACTTTGTTTCTGTAGGATACTGAAGAAATATTGTGCTGAAGAACGTATGAAGAAAAGTGTCAACAAGTGCAGTAATTACCCAAAGCAGCAAATAATTTTCCTTATGAACGTAGGAAAAAAGGATTTGAGAAAGAATTTGCCAAATTTTCAAGCTCAGATAGCTTCCTTAGTGAGTGTATTAACTTAGTTTTAAGGCCTTTTAAATACCCAGATCTTGAAATTATAGAAATATGCCTACAGACCGATTAATATATAACATGGCAGGTTGTGGTGAAAGGGTTTCAAGTCATGCCCAGAAAGATGGCACTACATTTTCCCTTTATAAAACAAAAAAATCCCCAACAACTGTATTATAGAATATTGCCTACAGTCAAGTTTCCTATTATTTCAACAAGGGAGCTCTTTCTTCAGTATACAACAAGCTCAGTACATGTCTTTTTCTTCAGAAGAAAAAAACTTCTGCTACTGGAACAATGAGGTTGTGATGTTCCCATGCCAGAACCTTTCTGCCTTTCCTGCTCTTCCCCACAGAGCAACTAAATCCACCCACTTTGCTATTTATTTCAGCCATCACCACAAAGCTCACAAAACAAGGGCAATCCAGTCTTAAGGAAATAACAGATTCGTGCAAGCGAGATCATCCTCCCACTCACCAGTGAGAAGACATTCCTTAGCAGACATGGTATTGTAAAGACTTTTCTTTAAGGAGCTCAGTAAATGCATGGGTCTAGTTATGAACTACTGAACAGAGGCTCTCTCGGAGTGGCATATGGTGACAGCATTTTATGTCTAGCCTAAGCCTGAGTTCCCAGACTTTGGTCATTCCCACTGCTGCTACTGGCAATGATAGCAGCCCATCACAGACATGCCAAGGATTTAGCTTGCTACTTGGGTAACGTTCCAATACCACAGATTGGAGTCTCTTGTCTGAGTTGGGGGAAAAAAAAAAAGCTGAGAAGGAACTGATTAGTCACAGAGCTGTTGAACTAAGGTCTGTATTATGCAACAGCTTTGCATGTGTGAACAGGAAAAGGAAATGAATACCTAAAGATATGGGAGTGATTATTTCAAACAGAAATTTCAAATATTAGAGAAATCTTAAATGTCCTAAATTGAAAAATCTTAGTACCTAAAACCTTGTGGAAAACATTTCAGATAGGATAAACCTGTTTTCTCCCCAGGTTAAATGTTAAAAAATCAGAAGTCACTTAAAATATTATTTTTTCTGGGACAGACTCTCACTTTTCTGTCATCTATTTTATTCATACAGTGGGTATCAATGATTGCAAAAAACCCTCAGACTACCAGAAAACCAGAAATGAAGCTACACTAAACTGGTTATTTCAAATATGGGCCAAATATATATATATAATGCTATGCGCATCCAAGATCAAAGCATTTAAAACCAACACAGATTAATTGTAACAGAGCAAACATTTCTTTAAAAGGTTGATTTAGAGACTAATACACCCTTAAAGGAGAGAGAGCAGAGAACACTGACAGAGTGCAGCATGCTTCAGGTTGATAGAGCTGTCTTATGTTTTCTTTGGGGAAGAGGAAATCTTTGACATGACTCAAGCATTAAGCCAGAACAGGGCTTTAAAGCTCTTCCTCAGTTAGCTAGAACTCAGTACATTCCAGTGGCCTATGTGCTACGTATGCCTTTAAAAATAAACTCTCTTCTCATAATATAGTTTAAGTTAAAATCCAAAATTTTAAACTTACCATTCCCAGACTCTTAAACTCTTGTCATCAGATGTACTCACAAACCTTCTATTTTCATCCACAAACACAATGGTGTTGACAGCTCCCAAATGCCTATCGTATTCCTGCACAATCTCACCACTTCGAATATCCCACTACAAGTAAAGGAGGCAGAATAAGAACCTGTTTTTCACTAAATACCAGAATTTTTAGAGAAATAAATACTGAGTATGCATACCTGCACAATTTTCTTATCTGACATTCCTGCAACAAAGAGATTTTGTTTATCTTCATCAGGATTGAACTTGACACAATAAGGAACCTTCCTGTTTGTGAATCTTGAAATACACTGCCCTGCAACAGAAAAACCATTCATAGTGCATCAGGTTGGAAGTTCTATGGGCCGATTTGTTGTTTGAGGAAATTGTTTAAAAACACTTTACTAACAGCAGAAAATACTTGGTTTAGAGCTCTTGAGAAGGTTAGAAGGTAGAATTTGCCCTGCTCTTTGATTAGACCTTCTTTCAATTTGTAAGCATACATCTGTGTAAACACGTATACATACAAACTGTTCTGTAAGTATACTACAGCTTTCCAAACAATATGACTGCCCAGTAACCTGAATGACACCAGGGCAAATCAAGAACATAAGGACTGGTCAGGATATCACATGCTGACTACAGTCTTTGCAAAGCATCACCTCCTTAGGATCAGATGTCTTATCAACAAGAGATGTAAGCTCCAGCAAGAATTCCTCCAGCCTAAAAAGGATAATGGTAATCCAACTGTAAAAAAAGCCTCTGACCTCCACTCATAGCTTCAGCCACAAATAGCCTGATTACATGTTATCCATGACTTACAGGAGCTCCTTTTAATTCAAAAGCTCTGTGTAAATAACAGCTCAGACTCAAGACTGGAGAATTTGACTTACACCATTCTGGCTATCACTTGTGTAAGACTAGTGGCACTGCTAACCCAGAAAGCTAATGTCTTTTTCACACATGGGAACTTCTTGTCTTAGGAAGAAACTTTAATTTAAAAGAATACTGACAAAATCTATTCTGAAATTTTTTTAACTTCATAGCATCATAGAATGGTTGGGGTTGAAGGGACCTTAAAGACCACCTGGTTCCACCCCCACTGCAATGGGCAGGGACACTAACTTCAGAAGGCATTTGTAGCAGAATGTTGCAGAGCATCTCTCGGGCAGTTCTGAGAGTATCAGACCTATCCTCCAACTTTCTACACCAGCAGTTCAGTTTCCTATCCTTATTCTTCAAGTTCAGGCTAAGTGGAAGATCAAGTGAAATAGTTCTTCTACATTAAGCATATTTAGGTCTAAAGAGTAATTTTATGCCTGTAAATGTAAACATGCAATTAAATGATCTAGCAAAATGTTGTCTTTTTTTCTGAAAATTGTTCAAGCACTACAAATAACTATCAGACTTCTCAAATGAAAATGTGTATGAAATACAGGTACATAGTGCCAACTGCACCATTACAGATAACAACAAAACATACATGGGAAACAAGACTATTCACTGTGTAATGAAAGCCTGAACACTGAGCTACAAGGCAATGTTAAGGACATTTGGAAACAATCTGAATGATAATGTATCTTTGTATTCACTGTTAATTAAATATCTTGGTAAATAACAATGTCTACAAACACGAGCCTACCTGTTTCAGTGTCCCAGAGTTTAAGGTAGCGGTCATATGCAGCACTGAGAAACTGAGTGCCTGCATTATTAAAACAGATGTCTCGAACAGCTTTACTGTGTCCTACAAAATGGAAAAAATGTGATGATAAACTTTCATCCATTCATGCTTAGAACTGATGTGTTGGGGGTTTTTTTAAACAAAAACTCTTAGTTAAATGCTCAGTCTAACAATGCGAAGAGAACAAGAATATAAAATTTATTGAAGTTCTTAATGAGAACTAGTAAAGAATTCATGTGAAAAAAAATAACTCCTAAAGAACAATGAGAAGAAAACTTCCAAACCTCTCACACCTCTAAAGCACTGGAGAGAGAAACAAAAGCATTGCACAGAACCAACCACTGTGTATCATAAATCGATATACAAGCAGAATTTCAGGAGAAATTTACAACACACTAATAATTGTCAACATTTAGTGAAAAAGAAGAGACAAACACCACAGGAGATACACTTAAAGGAGAAATATTTATAATGAGAAAACAGGTAAAAATATGGGAAATAACTAGATTAGAAAACTAAAAATGCTTCATCTGGTGTTAACCTTGCTACCCCTCAGGCTCAGTAACTTCATCTGGCCAGTACATCAGACTTGTAGGAGATCTCTTTAGTTAAAATATTGGCACAGTAACTGTGCAAAATAACAGGTGAATCCGGTTGATAATAAGGACCTTTTGAGAAAAAGAATCTAACTGTTCAGAAAGAGCAGTCCATTGAGACAGAGCCTTTTTTGAGCCATCATTTTTGCCACATTGCTGTCATCAGAAATATTAAGTGAAAAGACTTCTTTATTGTTACTCAACATATATTCACTCAATGTTCTAGAAATGTTCCCATTTCAAAAGGAGAAGCAGCTGCTTTTGTTCTGCATTCAAGGCTGCTAAGAAGTTTGTATTTCTCTCTCTCTCTCTCTCTCTCTCTCTCTCTCTCAACTATCTGCTTCAAAAAGCACCTGTTACATGAACAAAGACAGCACCTGAACCTAAAAAAAGTTTCCCATGCTTTTGCACTAGAAACTCAGCACAGAAGAAATGACCTATTTAAGGTGGGCTCATTAGACCCTGAGAAGCCCTCACTGGATAAACACAGAGGGCTGACGTTTCCAACATGAAGATGGGGCAATTTAATGTCACAATTTTGCCTTTGGAAAGAATCTTATATAAAGTATTGATGACTGTAGTACGCTCATGTTTTGTTTATTTATTTTGTTTTGTTACATTAAATTGCTTGGAATAATGACAAAATTTTGTTAAAAACTTGCACATCTTTCAATTCTTACTGCCAAGATCATCCCAAACACCCTTTGCCTTGGATGCATACAAGTTCTCTCTACGATAAATTAATAATCTAACCTAAATCACATCCTTCCATGAAGTCATTTTAAATATAAATGAGCTTAAAAGAAAGATTATTACCAATAAATGTTCGTAGACATCTTCGATCACCATATACTTCCCACAGCTTGGAAAAAAGGGATGGAGAGAAAGTATGTCAATTTTTAAACAATAATGATGCTGAAATTAAGTGCAAACATATATGGCAACACTTTTAAAGAAATTAATTACAATCACATGACATCTACTGATTAATTCCAACTATCTATCCAGAAATTCACAAGAATGCTGTCACCTTCCTGTTAGCAAAACCCCCTTAAAATAACTAAAAACCCTACACCATATTCCAACTTGAAAAACATAAGGTTTTGCTACTGAAAAATCCCAACATCATCAGCTTTCTAATATGGTATACGGTGTATTAAAGTAAGGTTAGTTCAAAACCACAAATGCTTCAGCAAAACACTTCAGCAGAAACCTATTGTTAGTTGTAAAACTAGGCTTCACAGAAAATGAATTAATGTAACAACAAAGGCAATATCCTGAGGTACTTCTGACCTTCTAAATGCTATTACTGAACAATTAACCATGTTCTAACAGCCACAGTCTTATATATTATTTCTATCTTTGTTCCAATGAAATTGTAAAAATCGAGCGAGAAAAATAAAAGTAACACAGACGAAAGGTATTTGGTAGAAGTACCAAATGTTTGTGTATCCTAAAATGCACTGTCTGTATTTAGGGATTGTATAAAATACATACATGAGAGCAGAAAAATTACTCACCTTAATTTTGCAATCCATAGAGCAAGACAACAGTATATGCCCAGAAAGAGGAAACAACCTAACTGCACTGACACCCTGTAAATAAGAACATAATTAAACAGTAAGTGGATCATTTAGATATTTCCTCAGTTCATTTGCCCTCTTTTCCAAGCAAAAAGGTAAAGCTTATCTTCATAAAATATACAGACACTATATCTTGAAAAGAAATAATCTACCCACATTCCATTTTAGAAACACTAATGCATTCTGAACAATTGTTATCGGCAACAAATTGATTCACTTTAACAGCTGCATATGCAGGCTCCTTCAATATTCACACCCTTACTGCAGTAAACACAGGAAATAAATACAAACTGTGGGTTTGGGTGACTGTTTCTGTATAACAAGCCTTTTCAAGTGGGGCAGGTGAGAGACTTTTCCACAAAGAAGGTTTTTGGGCAAGTTCAGTTTCTTACATATACTATCAGTGGCTTCTACCCACAGAACTCAGACTCCCTGAGCACAGCATCTTCCCATCTGTCTGTATTTCAGGTATCCTTTCAGGGGAAGTTAAAAGAACCCTCAAGTACCCATGGCTTGATGTCCCTCCTTTCCATTTCCTGCCAATTACTCTATTCATATGCCATCCAGTTCCACCCTCCCACCCCTGGCTGGAGTTGGGTACTTTATCCTCCCTGGTTTTGTCTACTTATATGCTCCAGTTTTTCTAAATCTGTCAACCTATCTTTCTTTTGCTTCTTTCATCGATTTCATTATTCATCTTGTTTG
The DNA here is from genome assembly GCA_013400415.1 of Scytalopus superciliaris. Taxonomy (NCBI): domain Eukaryota; kingdom Metazoa; phylum Chordata; class Aves; order Passeriformes; family Rhinocryptidae; genus Scytalopus; species Scytalopus superciliaris. Next base: position 233,251 of record VXBX01008451.1, on the reverse strand, counting down.
AAGGAAAAGGCTATTTTACGCATCAGTCTGCTGTAACAGGATAATGGGCAGAGGAGTGACTAGAGCTTTGGGGAGGAGATGTTACTCTGTAAAGCCCTGATAGCTGCAGCTATAAGCTCGTTGAGGCAGCAATCAATAAAGAAGGTCTCAGATCTGTGACTCAACTGAAAATGGGTAAAAGCTAAAAACATTCCCTGTGTCCTCCTTTCTTCCATCTTTCAAATACTAAGATGCTGTGTATTGAAGTGCAGCATATTCCCTTCAAGCAATACTGAAAATTAGTGACAAAAGAAGCAGCAAATTGAGTATAGGCCTTACCAAGCCGATCAGTGAAACACTTTTTTCATACCAGAAGTATGTATATAGTTATGGTCTCTTGCACAAGAAGAAACTGTGGATGTTAAATAGTATCAAAGAAAACTCTTAACAAGACACATGTCTCAAAGGTAATAGCTATATTTGGGAAACTTCTCATGCTGATGCATCATAATCAAAAAACCTATGTAACTTTTCATAAGTTGGATACAAAATAGCCTTTAAGTACTTTTACTGTAAAAAAACCCAAACCCCCAAAATTCACATGAATCTTTAGATTTAGCCTTATTGTTATTCGTGTGGTAGTTTAGGAAATAACTCCAAATCCCACAGAACTCACTGAATAATACTCTTCCCTTTAAGGGAGAACCACGATGTTAACAGAAAAGCATATGCAGCTAGACAACCGCAGTTGAGCAGGCAAACACCTCGTGAGCATGTAATGCAATCAAAGATGAAAATACTCTTCCTCCTACTGAAGCTTCAGTTTCATAGAAATTACTAGTTGCAGACACAAAATTAAGTGGGTCTTTATGATGTATGCTCAGAAACATTCCTACCTTTGTATGTCCAGACCACACATGGATTTGTTTCTTTGGAAGATAGCACTTCTCAGGGGGCACTGTAGAACGGAGATTAACTCCAACATCTTGAGGGACATGAAGATAAGATCTCCCCTGATAGTCATACATTTCCTTAACTGAAAAGGCAAACACAGAATTTTGAGAATCCAAGAACCTTTATTTTAAGAGATTATAGTCTTTGGAAGGCCGAACAACACACACAATTAAAGTTTTTCTCAACATGGCTGCTCTGCTGTGAAGTGGATGGAGAGGTGGGAGTGAGGTCATAAGAAAAACCCACTTCATAGAATACAGACACGGAATCTTATTTGTCATCAGTTAAGATCAAATTAAGTCATTTCAGCAAAGTCTGCTTGGAATCTAATAATATGAACATTAAGACAACCTCTTTTCTATACATCTTACTCATCATCAAACAGCAAGAGAGTTCCCCTGACCAACAAGGGCTTGCTTACACTGACTCTACATAGATTAAAATATGCAACTCTAACCCTGGCATTTGTTTGCAACTCACAGTCCAGCCAGCTCTGTGCTGTGTCAATCATGACAACAGAATTACACATCAAGGGAAAAAAGATTCATTTGACCAGCATGAACCAACATTGGTCAGCAGTAGCCAACAGCTGCTCTTCAACTAGATTTAAGAAGTGATTGGACAGTCAGAGATACAGGGATGCACTGTGCATGGAAATGGATATTTCAGAGTAGATACTTGTTCCATAGCCGTGACACTAAGCTGTGCATTGATTAAATTAATTTCTCAGTTTCTGGAATGTTGTTATAGCAGTTTAGGTTTTACAAGTGACCTCCTGAACATTATCCATGTTTACATTGTGTCATATTTCCATTTACATTGCATGTTTACAAAATAGCATATTTCTGGAATGTTTGTGTGTGAGAAAATTAAAGTTTATATTGCAAGGTCTTTCACTGTAAAACTTCAGGTACAGAGCAGGAAAAGTTGGATACAAAATAATTACTCTATAGGAAGCTCAATGGCTAAAATGTCATGTTTGTTGTGCTCAACACTGTTCAGTAAATATTCTCATGTCTACTGCATGTAAACAGAACTGAAGTACTAATGACAGCAACATCGACCTCACAGCCACCAATTCTTCTTTAACACAAGGAAGGATACTCAGACCTTGTGTGTGTGAGCCTGACTGTAGAAACGGGTAAGCAAAGAGAGACCCTATTTATGTAACTATCTGCACCAAGCACTATAAGGCAGGGCTGTTTTGTGTGCAGCGAGTTGATGTAACAGTTTCAGAAAATGACTTAATTTTACTTACTTATTAAACCATTTTTTTTGAAGGTATCACATACTATAGGCTTCCATTGGGTAATTAGTTGATACACAATTATTCATAGTATGACAGCAAGAACATTTACGTTAACAACTAAGGAAGTATAAAGTCCAAGTGATTTTCTAAACTGTACATAAGCCATAACTCAAAGCACTATCTGCTAATGAGAATACTGATACAAAAAACTACCATAATTCTGAAGCTGAAACCAAGCCAAACTCCTAACTTCAACATGTTTGCTCTGTAAAATAGGAAAGGGATATGTGCATCTAGTAACAGTAAAAATAAATAAATAAAACCAGAACCCTGAAAAATCAACATTCCCATGCTGCTCTTCACAGTATGAAGTGGAATTAGTCCAAGTTTATCTCTTTCCCTGTCCTTTATGCTTATGCCTGTGAGTGCTATTATCTCCAATACAGAAACATCAAGGTGCCTCAGCAAAACCGAGGCTGTCTGCCATCCTTACTAATTAACACAGCAGGCAAGAAAACACAGCGAGCTAGAAAATGAGAACACGCAGGAAGATGCCATTACCATGTAATATAGTCTTCTCCTCTCCAGGTTTATCATCTTCTAGTTTTCCTCTCTTCTGCCTCTTAGCTGTTATTTCATCCAACTCCTTCTGCTCTTCCTGAAAAAAATAAAACATGGTGTTTTTAAAAAGTCAGTATTCAGAATCACACAGCAAAATCCAGAACTGTACTACTGTTTACTCACAAGTAAGAACACATTTATTTGCTAAATGAGATTAGAAATATTTCTAAACATCAATAAAGAGAATACCTTTAGCAAAACAACAGCTTGAAAAGCAATGTACACTGAAAAGAATTATCATATTTTTATTCATAGACTGAAGCTAAGCATTGACTGAACAAGAATGATGTCTGTTGGTTGGAGGGTTTGGGGGAAGAGTGTTTTATTGGGGCTTTTTGTTGGCTGTTTTTTTTCTTTTTAGAAAGAGTTCTACAGTAATTTTTTTTAAAGCTGCTTCTGTCTATAAACACCTTTTAATCAGACTTTACATACTACACATAGATACAACAAATTTTATTTCCAAACAGTGTTGCAAACAATGGAATGAAGAATATTTGGAACACCTTATTTAGATATATCACCTTAAATGTTTCTTTCACCCCAAAACATAGCATGGGTTTTCTGCTTGGACAAACTACTAGTGCAGATGGATCTCTGTTAAAACCACTGCAATGTACTATCAATTCGTATCTACTTTGTTAAAGCAGTACTTACTTCTGATGGTTTGGCTACTTCTTTTTCATCAACATATTTTGCCCATGGTCCCAGAAAACCATCAATATTAGAAGCATCATTCTCCTTGAATTTCTTCCTTTTTTCAATTTTCCTCTGTCCTGTTTCAAACACTGTTAAACCTGAGGAAGGAAAAAATGCTGCCTAACTGCTAACACAGAATGCAACATCACAGGCCACACCATAGTCAGTTTGAAAGAAAAAGCCACCACCACCACCACCACTCCTTTCAATACAAACAGCAAAATGGAAAAAGCATTGCCCACTTTTCCAGCTACGGACACCGCTAAATATGCACGATAACAGAGGAGCCACTTTAACTGTGTATCATTGCTTCTTTTTTAATCATGTTAAATTTTTAACATTATTTTTTAACAATAAGTCTGCAGACTGTAAGAATATATCCATTTTCATACTTTAATTAGTACAGTTTTTGAAACTAGAGTCCACAATTGGCTTCTGATCACCCTCATTCCTGACACGTTCAAAAAAAAATGTAGCCTAAAATGAAAATAAGATAAGTCTCCCAAAACCCCAACAAAACCTGTGCATTTTGATTTAGTAAAAGTTCATAGAGTCATACAATGGTTTGAGTTGATCTTTAAAGGTCACCTAGTTCAACCACCTTGCAGGGACATCTTCAACGAGATCAGGTTGCTCAGAGCCCCATCCAACCTGGCCTTGAATGTTTCCATGGATGGGGCATCCACCACCTCTTGGGCAGCCTGTTCCAGTGTTTCACCACTTTCATGGCAAAACATGTCTTCCTTATAATTAGTCTGAACCTACCCTCCTTTAGCTTAAGATCATTACCCTTCTCCCGTTGCTACAGGCCCTATTAAAAAGTCTGTCACTATTGATACAGTCATCTACCTCCAAACACTCTCTTGTTCTTTCATATAAATGCTAGCTTTTCACAAATATCGTGCTCTCAGAATTTCATTTGTCAAAACCATTAAACAGTATAGATATGGGAGAAAAAGCAAACTTTAAGTCATTACTTTAACATCTTTTAAGTTTGTCGAAAGCTTGTATTTGTGTATTTTTATGTGTAATTTTCCAACAATGTTTTTCTAGAGCAGCAGTAATACTCAGTGCAAAAAGAGTCAAAAAGAGCTTGAGATAAAGGGGAAAACAGGCAATATAACAATTGAAGTAACAATCATATGAAGGAATCATACATCAATCAAGAGTTTTCTTAGAATATATTACTAAATTCATTATGAAAAGGTTAATTTTTAAAAAATTATTTAATTTTAGTAGTTTCCTTTGGAAGTAAAGACTGAAATAACCTTGGATATATTCTGAGGAAAAGGACATAGAAATAAAGATCCTTTGTATGCACATGTGAAAAGGATGTTTGAAAAAGACATGCAAGGGAAAGCATAACCATAAAGTTTACACAGGTACAGTTTTCCAGTGCCACCAAGTCCCTTCAAATGTTAAAATATCTTGTATCAAAGTATTAATTACAAGCCCCAGGCTTCTGGTATCAATCCTCCCAGTGGCATGCCATGCCTTTACCATTTGGCAACCTTCCAATGTTTTTTTTTTTTTTCCAAATAACCCAAAGAGCTTAACTCTGCCAAGCAGAGACAGCACGCAGCTCCCGATAGGAGTGCTAGAGGTTGCACACAGAGTGACCGCTTTGCTCCTGAGTAGCACAGTCATGGTGATTAGCCCGACACACAGGTATCCCAATCCAGACACACAACGCCAGCCAAGACAGAATTTAAGAGGTCCAAAAAGCTGTTTCAAATATACAGATGAATTCTATTTGTGCAATTACACATTGCAAATCCTATTTGAAATTTGTCATGACAGCCTGAAGCACTTGCTGCTTTAGGCAAACAAAACACTCCAACTCTCTTCACTCTTTACATTGCAATTGCAACACATCTTTCTTTATGGTGTCTTTGGACATGGGTAAGTCTCCCATAATTCCTTCCTTTGCCAATACGTATTCCATTTCTTAGTAAAGAAGAAATGAAAACAGTCATCAGCTGACAGTCATTTATACAAGATTCTGAATTAATTACCTTGATTTTTTTCAGCTTCTTCTACAGATCCAATGTACTTGGTAGCAACTTCAGGGTTATCTATAGAGGGATCTAATGCATAACCTAGAACCAAAGGAAAAAAAATACTGTTATTTCAAGTTTTTCAGTTTTGTAGAAGTTTTATTACTCTGCCCCTCTGCAAATTTTTTTCCATTGACTCTGAACGAGCTAGGGATGAGAAAGGATTGATACTTTGGAATCCAATTTATTTTTCACTTGGTCTGAGTGTAAAGACTACTATGAAGAAATACCTTGAGGCCCCTGAGTACATAGTGCTATCAAAATGCTTACATTTGCACAATATTGAGAAACAAATAAATATAATAGGCAATAGTTATCATGAGATACTAATGGAGGGTAGTCACAAGAAGCAAAGTCACAGAATCTTTCTGGTGGGAAGAGATCTCAGGAGGTCCCTGCAGGGCCCAACACCCTTCTCCAGTAGAGGTCAACACTGAACGCAGACCAGTCTGCTGCGATGCAAACATTAGATTTTGAACAGCCAGAGCAACCTGTTCTTGTTGTAACATGGCATAAGGAAAAGACTAGCTCAAATCCCTGTGTTAGTGATGTTAAACAGCTGCTGTTTTAGTTCAGGGCACTGTCCCTTGGTTTGCAAAGCCAGTGAGTCGCATGGAAACCAGCTTGTGGCTGCTGCACACAGACAGCCCTCTGGCTCCAGCCCTCTGCCCTGCTCACTACCTCTGCTGGGTCAAACAGAGTGCTACTGGGGATGGCAGCAGCCTGAAGGAAGAGGGCAGAGATGCAGAAAAAATAAAAGCAAATCAAGTTTTCTAGGGCTTTGTGCATATTCTGTAGCCCCCAGCAGAAATATAGTCCTCCTCCTGCCAGAGCTGTGAAAGCTTGTTCCTTCAACTTGAAAGCAGTTGCTTCAACTAATGTGGATGGTATCAGAAGCAGCAGTAATGGCTTTTAATTTTTAAAATAATTAAGTATTCACATCTCCATTTCCTGATTACAACTACTGAGTCTCAAAAAAAAAAAACCCCAAACAACAACCCCTCCCCCCAAAAGACCCAAATACAATAAAATCTCCTGCTTTTACTCTTGTAAATAATTTATAAAATGTACCTACATTTCATAGATATTCAGTATATTTGCAATTTTTGATAGTGAGGTTCTCATTTTAACATACATATCTTACATTTTTTTCTCCATTTCTCATGAAGTGGACAGCATGATTTTATGAGATAGACAAATTCATGTGGTTTCCAAGGAACAGGTGCACTGAACAGTTACTGACCACCATGACTTTTTTTTTTTTGGGAAAGACTGCACCCTGGTGGACATAACACCAATTTTTATTAAATATTAAAGTGACTAAATGTCCCTTGAGGACCCAATGAGAATTTCTCTGTATTGGGGTGGGGAAGGGAAAAAGGGCAAAAAAAAAAAAAGGCAATAAAGATATTAAACTACCAGTAAAAGTAACTGCACGCATAAAATTAAAAGAAAATCCTACAGCATACAACCCAATGCCTGTATTTTTGTTAATTCAAAGAGACAATCATGAACAGTGGGAGATTACCCAGTCTGCCCCAGAGACTAATGGCCCATAAAAGCACTTGAGTGCATACAAGCTGGGAACTTATCAATACCACCCCAATAGCCAAAGGAGATTGTCTCCCAAAAACTTTCTCAGAAAGACTGCTGTCCCAGAATATGGTCTAGTTAATTTCTTTTTAGAGGCTGGGAAAAAAAAAATAAATTGTTGAAATTAGTAGAAGAGCCATTCCAAGAATACAGCAGGTATTCCCATCCAAATGGGGCAATCCATCTGTTGACCAGCTCTAGAGTTTCAAACCTGGTAAGACCCAGCCATGGAACAACATATGCCCAGATGTTCCATGCATATGATATGGGGAGAGAAAGATATACCAATGCCCTCTTTGGAAACATCCATCCTCTCTTTGTTCTAGACTCTTATTATGGATAACCAAACCGAGCAGACACTGCAATTAGATTTCCCCTAAGACACTATTCCAGTGAGTTCTCTTCTGAGCTATAAGGTTTCTATTAACAGCAGAGAGATATTACTTTGGATTTATGTCAAAATCAATACAGTGGTTTACTTGTCCTCCAACTGTATTGACACGGTCTCTGGGACTCTATTTGCTTGGTACTTGTAAAAGAGGGACAGTATTCCGATGAATAGGGCCCCTGGGCCAAGGACAGCTTCCCGTGGAAGCGGACACTCCTTATAGCTGAGTTGAATTTGGTCCAGCATCATTCTCATAGAAAAGCTCTGAACAATTTCTACTTTCTAGTGGGTATGTGAAAGAGAATCTTTTCTTTCTGGCTCCAAGTCCTAAACGCAGCTGCAAAAGACAGCTTGCTTTTTTCCTACTCAGCTGGTATCCCACATAATGTGCCCTGACTTCTATGTCTCCTTCAGTTTTATTTAGGAGGCAGTTATTTCATGCAACATTTTAGCAGCGAAAGGTACAATTCCACCTACATCCACAATTTCAGTGCACCTGAAAATGGTTGCTTAAGTAATCAGACTTTGATGTGCATTCCAGAAAGTCAGCTAATTAAAGCATGTTTACACCGTACTGTGCAATGCAGCATACAGAGACCCAAGGTAGCTCAGGTATGTGGAAAAATACAGCTGGACAAACCCACTCTGACTGCACTGGCACCTCTGCAGAATCAAAGTAATCAGTGTAAGAGGTAATAGTGACTGTAGGTGTTGCATGTAACATGAGTAGCTGAAAAAAAAAAAAAAAAAAATCACCACCAGTGTTATTTCCAAGTCAGTCATTTTAAGCTCTTAAAAATCAGTGTTGGTGATGAAGTAATCCTGCTATAACCAAGTTATTGAGTACTTACAAAGAGCTTTGAGATTTATGGACAGAAGACTGTTTCTTATTAAAAAGGACATTAATGTCTTGTGAAGAAGAGATTTCTAAAATACTAAATACTGCATGAATGTAGTCCACTTCTAGGATGAGCACTGATGCTGAAATAGCTACAAAAGGACTTTTCTAACATATTCATGAAGAGTTTGAGTGCAGCATGCAAAAAATAATCTCTAATTCTGCTTCTGAAAATGTATATATGCTAATATAATTAAGGAGAGCATACTGACTTTTTTTAACAATGCTCAAAAGGGAATTTTGAAGAAGAGACTGCTTCTGCTGAGAGTACAGATACAAAAAAATAAACAAGTGCTTGTATTTTAGGACTTCCTAGTCTTTTCTGCCATGCTCCAAGGACTACAACATTGGAAAAACAACATTAGCTAAGATTTTGGCATTTTATATCATAATGGCTTGTGAAGAGGAATTTGTTTTTCTAGAGAGATAGCCTCCCCTTAATAGATGAAATTAAACTAAATTAAAATGAGTTATGTCAATGGATGTAACCTATGACTGCAGATGCAAAACTGGTTACCAATTAAAAAAGCTAGACTCCCACAGAGCAATTATCAATGGCTTTCCATTAAACTGGGAGAGGATCTTACACAGGATATAAAATGGACTATTTTACTATTTTTATGGATTATGCCATTAGCATACTCCCTTCAGGTAGCTGTAGAGAGCAGTAAGGTCTTCTTCCCAGCCAAGGTCTTCTTTTCTCCAGGCTAAACAATCCCAGCTCCCTCAGCCACTGCAGATCTTAATCCTAATGTGGAAAACACCTCCAGTGCCTGTGTCAATTTCACTTCCCCAAACTCCTGGAATGAAGGGAACCTTACTGAGATGGGTAGGTCTCATCTAGACTAAAAAGCTGTTGGTACTGAGGTTCAAAGAGTGCTTTTTGATAAAATAGTTGGGTGTAGCCAATACTTACAGAAAAATAAGCAATTTGCAATGACATACAATCTTTAGAAAGCCATATCCTCAAGAAAAAGGTAGCACAGAAATCCGAAACCTTAGATAACAGGGATAGTAATAAGCACAGAATCCTATTTAAACTGAGGGCAGGGAAATGGAAAACGCAAGCATGCATGCAAAATGGCAGAGGCTAAAAATAATAAGTAATAAAAATGGAAGAAACTTATTTTAAAATAATAAACTAACATAAAATTGGCAGGACAGTACTGACATAATTGGATAGAATACATGCTTTACCAGGTAGAAAGAATACAGAAACAAGATGGTCATACCATTGGGGAAAAACATGCTATGTGTCACAGAAAGCTTAAAGACAAAGCAGATTAAAAAGTTAATAGTGTTAACAAGCATTAAAGGATCCTTTGGACTGAAATTCCAGGTTTAAGTAGTAGTGGGTGCAGTTGCTAGGACTCTCTTACTGACCATTCAGACAGAAGATGCAATAACCATGAAATGGCAACAGAGATTAAACAGGTGCTAGAGAAAGAAGCACAGCAATAATGACATATTTTAGTCACCTCCTTGTAGCAGACTGTGCAAATCTCACACCAAGACGTGATGACAACATTTTTACACAATGTACTTGTACCATGAAGCAGTCATGTTAGAGAGTCATGTGAAAAAAAGCCAACTGAACAGTGCAGGAAACTTGATGTTAAGATGTTCTTTCTAAGGATACACATTTTATCAATGACCATAATGGGGTAACTAAGCAAAGATAGCAAAAAAAAAACATTTATGACAAAGATCTCAATTTCAAAACAGGAGGGCTATATTAAATAAAGAAGATTTTTAAAAGGAACAGAAAGGGAGCACGGAAGGGTAAAGCCTTTTTCAAATGCAGGGGCACTTCAAAGACACCATGTAGGAGAAAAAGAACTAGTGCCTGCCAGCTATTAGAAGGCAACTTTAAAGTGATCAGAAGGAAGTGAGTGCAACTGAACAGTACATAAAGAGAAACTACGAAAAATAAGAAACTATTTTTCAAAGAGCTGAAGTTGCATCCAGATGTGGCAAATACAAAAGACCAACTAGGAGACAAAGTAAACACTACAGTAAGGCAGACTCCCCCAAAAGCGAGGGGCAAATCACATAAGGTATAAAAACTAAGACTGGTCCTTTGTCAAAACGTGCAGGGACAGAAAGCATACCAGACAACATGTAGGCCAACAGATGATCAAGGAACGAAAAGAGAGCACCAGTGAGGCCTTTTTTAAAACACATGTTCAATATGGAGGAGCTTGGGTAGGCTCCCGTGCTGGAACCTTTCTTTACGGGTAATGTGACACAGTATCTATCTCAAAGTGAGGACATTAAAGAATCAAGAAAGTCGTAACAAAAAACCAGGACCAGATGGCAGTCATCCAGGAGGCTGAAAGCCAAACTACAGTGCAAAAACTCTCACCTAATATCATCTCAGTATGACAGAAAAGGAAAGTATCAAATACAATGCCATCTTTCAAAAGATTCAGAAGAGATACGGTGGACTGCAGGTCAACCTGCCAGACGCTTGTATAGCTAGAAGATTGAAGGAATAGAAATTATAATAAAGAAAAAAATATGCACTTGGTTGAGCATTATATATTGCAACAGCAGACAACACAGTTTTCTGTACAGGTAAATTACAATGACAATACTCCCAGAATATTTCCGAGGTGACAATCTCAAACCTTGGTTGATTTTGGATACCTTCAGGAAACCAAATTAGACTGATTGGAGGGTGCCTCAAAGACACTTAAAAAACCCCTGTCTTTATATGGTCAGCTGATGCAAAGTTATTAAAACACTGTCAAGAATAAATGGTTGGCTCACACAGCACAGCAAAGTTGCTAGTAGATCCATGTTCTGGATCATGATGTTCAACATACTGATAAATGATCTGGAAAAATGAAGCAAGTAGCTTTGAGCAAGTTACTCAAAGTCGTAGAGAAAAATGCAATGTTAAGAATTCTTAGAAAATGAGAAGCTTCTCAATCTATTAAATCACAGAACAAACACAGAATGAGATTAACATGTAAACTTTGTGCACAGGTTTGCTCTTCATCTTGGGGAACAATGCAGTGGAACTAGCAGAGACACAGAAGAGAAATAAGGACAGCCACAGACATGAAAAGGCTGCAAAAGAGGAACAAGAAGATTGATTAGACCTTTTCAGATCAAAAAAGACCGAGAAAAAGTTATGGCCAAGATCTATAAAATAAGAATGACACAGAAATGGTGAATGAGAAATGACTGCTCATTTTGTCTTCCAGCACAAGAGACTAGTGGTTGTCAAGTCAAACAAGAAAGCTGTTAAGTTCCACAAGTTCAAAACAGAGATATTTCCTCACACAAGGAGCTAGTAAAGCTGCAGAGCTGCCTGCAAGAGATTGCTACATACACAGGAAAATTATATGGGCTCAAGAAGCAGCTTGACAAGCGTGTCAAAACGAAAAAACAAACAAACCCAACAAACTCACTTCAAATTAACAAATATATAAGCATTGCCCTTGGTTGAGAGACTGTGTATTGAAAAAAAGTATTTGGATGTATCATTATTTGTTTTCTTCTACTCCTCACTAGGTACCCATTGATGCCCACCAATCTAACAGAATAAAGGGCTGGAATGATCCCCAGTCATGGATGTTCTCAGCTACCCAAGTATCACATGGAAAATGTACTTTCAATAGTAAATATTTACTGTAAGAGAAGTAAATAAGAAACACTATTTGCCAACACATACTTGGTTGGGGGTTTTTTGTGATTAATATATAGGTTTCTCACTGAATATGTATTAACTTTCAGGATGACAGATAATATAAAGCAACTTTATTTATTTATTTTCTTTAGTGAAAGAAACTGAGGCAGTTGAGCTATTTTGGACACATGAACTCATTTCCCACCCTTGCCCTTCATTTATAGTCAGTGCTTATCTAGGTGCCAGCTATTGCAGTTTCTTTGAGAACTCCTGTCCTAGTGTAATGGTGCTAAGCAGAGTAACAGAGGCCAGAGGACTCAGGATCTGCAGTTTTTAAGAGAGAGGTTTGTTCTCTGTTCTTCCAGTATGTTATGTCTTAGCCATTAAAAACATGTATGGTTTAGATTTATGCCTATCAATTTTTACCTTGGTGTTTTCTGAGAAGATACTTATTATATCCTTCCAAGTGGAAAAAGAGAATATTGAATTTTCTAATAGATAAATTTTTGACAACTTAAATGAGTGCTGTTTTGAATAGCCCTTCTACTGAGCCAGAATATCATGATCATTTACTGCACCTCCTAGTTTGAACTTCAGCTTCTCAGTGCTTGTACTTGCCTGTATCTCAGCCTTTTCATAGCTCCATTTTCACCGTACCCAGATCATTATCTACTGAATATTTCTAGAAAGCTGAACATGATAGCTGCTTAGTTGCCAAAGTTACAAGTCTTAAAAATACATTTTTATGCTTGCTTGTAATACAGCTTTCAAGGCAGTTGCTACAGAGTGATGATAAAAACCAGTAGCAGGAGTTTTGAACAGACTTACTAGTTCCATCTCCCCCCAAACTAAACTTCTCAAACAAAAAAACCACAAACCAAACACTAAATGTCTACAGATTCCTTTTTTCCAGTATCTATTTTACACATACAAAAATGCACAACCCACACAGTGCTACATTTAATTTCACAGAACAAAATCTAAGCTACTGGATCCTGAAGAGGCTTCTATCTGCACTGTCTGTCATGTTCTAACAACAAAAATACAAGTTAAAATTTTAACAAGTTAAAATTATGCTACGGGACTAGATATCCATTTCTTAATATTGGCATTTTGCTTATATTCCACGTCACGACAATACAGTGAAAAGAAGCTATTAGCTACAACTATGTAAAAGAAAAACACTGTCATAAATATATTTCAGTTTTTAACTTTTACAAGAAAACCTCTAATAAAAAGTCAAACACAAAGAAAGACTGAGGACGTGATTGTCTCTGATTTTAGGCAATTTTTTCCACTGTAATACCTAGCCTAATGAATTTAAGGGGACACATGTTTAGGGAGGTGATTTTTGAGGCAAGAGAGTTTGCAAGGAGTAGCATTTTGAACGTAACTATGAAAAAAAATGAAATCTGTTGTGCAAAAAGTTGTGTTCTGACCTTTTAAGTGTACACAGGAAGTATTAGAAATTGCCCAATAAACTGAAGAATATGAAGTCATACTTCAACTGAGCAAGCACTTGCAATCCAGTATAAAACAGAAATGAAAGCTTATAATGAAACACAGAAGAAAAAGTATTTACAAATTAAAAGATTATTCAAGATAAGAAAGCAGATTCTACAGCAACCACCAACACAGAGTTCTTTGGGTCTGTCTTTGCCAAGACCATTTTGGTAATGTATTCCCATTTTCTGCAAGTCCTATTCATTCAGCTTGTATCTACAGACAACCACTCTGAAGAACCTTGTCAATTCAGTAAGGCTTCCTTTTGGTTTTGAGAGAGAATCACATGAAACATTAGTTAGAATCATGTGAAAGAATCTATTTGCATAACAGATTTAGAGTTAGTCATGTGAAATTTTGATTTGTGTTTTTTACACTTGATGCAATTAATGAAAGCAGTTTGCTAGGAGATCATACACCGGATTACTGTTTCAAAGAGAATTAAAAAATTAGCTTTCCCAAATAAATACTGTGACCTCCAGGCATACGGATTGTCATTTGAAGACCTTTTCCCATTTTACTAAGTCTGATTAAATGCAATTTACAGAAGTTGAAGTCCTATTAACTGTTCTATCGAGAACAACACAATTTGTCCAACCTGGGCATAATAAAGGTGAAGGGAAATGCCAGTGTTAAGGACTTACCGTAAGTTGCAAATGTTCTTCTTTGTTGTTCAAACATGAAATCATTGATGTGAGCTGGTTCTGCATATCCAGAAAGCATATTTCTAGGTGCAGCCATTTGTTGAGTCCTAAATGGGTTTTCTGGTCCAAACTACATAAAAAAAGTTAAAACAAAATATAGCAGAATTACTAATTTCTTATTTTTGTGTATGTACTTTTTCAGAAAAAACACAGAAAAACCCCCACCTTGTCTTTCAGAAATTCTAACACAAAATCATTGCAACTTTATATTTCATTATGACTACTGAATAAGCTTCTTAGTCTGTTATCTTACACAGTTGCTTTGAACAGTTTGTTTCATGATTGAACTTTCTAGCCCATATTACTTGTACAGAGGACAAATAGCAACTACTTGACAGTATCAACACATACTGTCATTTAGTATGTGATCAGTACAAGCAGTGAGAAGACAAAACTGTCCCTTGTAAGGGGAAGAGATCAAAAAAGATCTATTAGGTCCTACTAAACTCGTAATTAATTCAGAAATTACACTGCCAAGAATACTTTTGTGCATTTAAAAAGCAAATGTGGACTTGCTGTATCATTCCAGGAAAAAAACTAATGAAACCCTGCCTTTCTTTTCTTCTTGCAAGATGACAAATGCCAGTCTTCCTGGTTATCATGGCTAGGGAAGAGAACAGTGGCTACAAATAAATGCAGTACACCGAGACTAATATCAAACTAACTTTAATTATAACCCCTATGCTTGTCAGCCATACTTGCAAACACCTGACACTCCCACAATGGGTTTCCCTCACTAAAACTACAGTGCTGCTGCATGTAAATCTAAGTTTATATCAGCACTTCTGCTCACACACATCATGGCTTTGATATACTGCACAACACAAGCTCGCAATGAAAAGACAGATTTATGTGGTTCTACAAAATGTTTTCTAAACATAAAGCATAACTAGTGTAGAAACTCGAGACTGATGCAGTATTTGTCTACCTAGAATGCTAACTCCTGATTTAACAGAAGACAAACAGTACAAAGAAGTTAAATACTGAAAAAAGTTAAGTGTTTGAATAGCTATTTTTATCTTTCAGATAGCCTGTCAGTTATAATAAAATGGAAAGTGGTTCACATGGCACCAGGCAGTCTAAATTCAGCCTAAAATGATTTTTCACCATATATATTTAGCATAGCTCAAGTTACTAAAATTCTTAATACTGATGTGAATAATTAAACAGAAAGTACCTTGATTTTAATTTTAAATCCTCTTCTTAAAAGCCTTATATCTGCATGACTTAAAACTGTTCATTTTGCTCTAAGGAGCACAATGAGCAAATACCAAAAAATGTGAAAATAGTAAGAGACCACTTTAACGCAGTTCATGTTTTTCTCACTGCCTTTATAATGCTGTTTTCCCAGCTTAATTTTTAAATTCATAGCTACTATTCTGATAAACACTTTAGGATTCTTCTTAGAAGAGCTTTACATAGAATATTAAAATTCAAGCATTAAAAATACCAACACAACTAGACCCTAATACCCAAACTAGATCCCGAAATGCAGCAAGTATCCAAAGAAGCTGTCTTACAGGAAATTCACATGAAATTTATTGAACCTCTGCCCTTTAAGCCAAAGGTACTTCTTTTCTAAAGATCTATTGTTTCTTACCTCAGGTGCAAACATAGTTTCATAAGTGGGATTGTACTGAACTTCCTTGATAGCAGGATCAAGGTGGACTCCTGTTTCCACATCTTCCTGAAATAAAAAAAGACATATTAATAAACAATTTTTCACATGTAGGCTTGTAAATATATGACATTATCTTCTTTCAGTCCAAATTAGGGCTGTGGATCAAGTTGACACTTTCAGCATTATGAAAGGAAAAGAGCACCTCAGCCAAAGTTTCTATCTTTAAAACACATTGATGGCAAAACCAGTGTCAGTCCATCAGTAAGAAATTCATCTAAGACACATGCAGAATTTTGCATGTGAATTATTAACTTTTTTAAAGACTTCATGCACACATTTTAAAAAGAGCAACAAGATTAGAGGAAAGCTTTTTTTCTTTTTGAGGATGTTTGAAAACCAGACTTGTAAAGAAGAACCAATTAAAAGGGACACCAATTTAATATAAAGGTACGAAAGATAGAGTTCTACAAAAGGTAGAAGGCAGAAGTCAAAAGTAACTATTCTGAAAGACAGCTGCAAAAAAAAAATTGCACACTAGCACAAACATTAAGTATAACAATGATTTTCAGAGACTCCAACAATCCCTTGCCTCCAAGTTTTTACCACAAGATATAAATGTAATTCAACATTAGTACCTAAGCACATTTCCAAGTCCATTGTGACAAAAATTTAACTTGATAGATGAAGGGACAAGAAAGAGGGACTAACCAAAAGAATAACTTCAAGCAAATCAAAGGGAAAAACTCAGGGCACATGCAGCTGAAATAGAAGGCAGAAAAGATAGGAAAGAAAAATGCTGATAAGGTGGTAGTGCTCAAAAAGACCTTGTTTCACAAAGCTCTACAAAGGCTCATTTACATTGATTCTAAATTGACAGTACCTCCCCCCTATCAAGAGCTCAGTTAATGAAGGAGAATGCTATTTTTCAGAATTATTAATGGCATTTCTTCCTGTATATCCTGTAGAGGCAGGAAGATCCTGTAGAATAATAGCAAATGAAAGGGACTCACAGACATATTGATAACATCCCTAGTAATTATACTGAAAAAACTATCTTAGCACGAGCATTTAATCAGTGCTTACCTATAGCAGGATCCAAAAGCATTTGTGACTCAGAAGGAAGTGGCACAACAGAGGATAAAATTTTAGCAGTTGCTTCATTAATAGAAAATTACCTCAAACAAACTCAATCTTGCTTTGTATTACAGCATCTTGAAAGAGCAAAGTGGCACATTCTTTACTTGTTTAATATTGTTAGCTACTCTCTGACATGCTGTGCCTAGAACCCTTTTTTCTCCCCAGTTCAACAGCAGGTCAATTATAAATTTGCTCATGCATGCAAGACTTGACAGATTTTAAAATCTGGTTTTCTAAAACACAGAAGAGAAAATCAGTACCTAAGTATCTTTGGCTTGTTATCTGAATATATTTGATTAAAACTGCTCAAAGGGGAAAAAAAAGGATATTAAAGAAAGAAAAAAGGCATGGAGGAAAAAAAAAGAATCATGACATTAGCAATCCTGCCAATTGTTTCTCTACTAATGCCACTGTCTTAGTAGAATCATTAAGTCCTACAAGAAAGCTTTACTCTCACCATGTATCAATTATTTTACCAGGCAGGTCCAGCCATTGAACTGATCTTGCTCAAACCCTTAACGCTTCCAGTTCTCAGCCTGACCTCATTTTTCTCATCACGCAACCTTTTCAATTCACTGGGCTTGGATGACAATGGCTTCCCGCACATTCACAGCCCTGACTTTCATACACTATGAACTTGCCTGGAAACAGCACAGCAGGATCCAGCCATTCAGCAACAAAAAAGATACATCCCCAGCTAGGACAGGAGCACATCAAAACCATCTCCTAACCTGTATTACCTACACACTTACATTTCCTTTCACAGCTCCATCTCCCAAGCACATTTGCCAGAGACAACTTTTTCAAGTCACATCATACAGCTCACTCTGCCAGCTAGACCCACATCCTATCCACCAAAGTTAGCATCCGAGAAAATGAAAATGAGTATAATTCATAATAAGGCAAAATGTATCTGATCATTGGCTAGTGACATTTAAACAGTGATCAGTTTAATTGAAATTGAGATGCAGGTTTTTTCTACTCTTTAATCTGAAAAAGGGAGAAAAATCCGTTTTTGCAAAAATGCCAAGAATTTTTCAGTTCTGCTATTTTTCCTCCTCTTTTCTTCCTGTTAAGTTCTATTATATGCCACTTGGTAACTGAAAAAAGAAACAGATTGTGCCATGAAAGCTGATCCTCTGCTGGATGATTATAGCAATACTGGTTCTACTTCGCTGCTGGTGGAACAGTGCTGAGTCACTTGGAAGCCACACAATATGTTCACTCTTAGACCACCACAGGCACAGCCTTTCTGTGTGAAAACCACCGAGCCTTGAAATTGAAGCACATGTTATACTTATCAGAGCTACACTCCTCAAGACCTCTGGTCTTACTCATGTTCTCATATTTTGGGGCATCACATGATGATCTGCTGAAGCACATAATGGTTATCTGTTCACTACACTACTTTGCCTTAAACTCTATAATCATTTGAAAGTGTTCCAACTTCCCACTTCACCTTCTCAGTTATTTTAAAGAATTGAAATCTTGATAGGAATATAAGGTATTGACACAACATATTCTGAAAGCTTAGTCTAAGGCTAGAGTTCAAATTGCAGCAGACAAATTGTTCTTTGGTCAGCATCTGATAAATGCCATTTTGTACGGCATTACGAGACTAGTAGGTAGAAGAAACATTAAAAAAATATTAATCTAGCCCATCAATGTCACAAATTGCCAAGCTACCAGCACTGGTGTGTTTTGGCTGTGGAGGTTTTTTTTAAAGTTAGAGAACTCATCAGCAACCTCTGCACATGGTGAAGATCTCTGAATACAACTGGATGAATTGCCAGAAGACCATTTCAGCAGAACTCACCTTTCTAAGACCCAGAAAGCAGAAAAAGTAAATACAGGTCTTACAACTCTGTCCTTTATGCTGACAGTAGCCCTAACTGCATTGATTCTAGATGGATTTGCCACAGCCAGAGCTTACAGGGAAGTGATCACAGGAGCAGCAGTCTGGCAAAGCTGTGATTGAGATAAGGTATCTAAGGGATCTTGTCTCTCTACTGTGATGTAGCTTCTTCTTTGGTCACACGGAATATCTTGATTTATCTGAAAGCCTAAGGTGAGCAATCCATCATGTAGCTAATGTGCCCACGTGTGACACAAAGTGGCTTTGTGGGATGGAAGATGATCAGTAGCTAGGCTGAAAGAGCAGGGCATCTGTGAATTCAGTGATGAGCTAAGTAATACCCCAGATCACTTCCCACCCTCAAAGGCACAGGAATCATAAAAAGATGGGGTCAAGGAGATGTCAACTTAAACAGATACAGTGTTCCTCAAGAGAAAGATAAAAGTTCAGCTGTAGGACTGGCAGAGAAGCAGCTTGTACTTGCTGCCACTCAGAAATTGTGTAAATATGGGCCTAATGGCATGTTGTAATATCATTAAAGGTGGTACAGTGCACATAACCTGCAAGAGAAGAATGAAGGAGTTAGGAATTCATGTTTTACTGAATATGGCTATCTTTAAAGGCACAATGCAATGGAGCTACAAATTTCAGCTTTACCTGTCACCTCTCTGCTTTTCTCACAGTGGTAACAAGCACCGAACTGAAATACAGTAACCATATTGGGTACCACATATCTCATAAGACATGTGCTACTGAAAAGGGTCCTAAGGAAAAAAAATCAAGAATGATGAAAGGTCTAAACTGAACTAATTCAGTCCAGAAAAGATTCAGATTATACAACTTAGCAGAAATGTTCAGTCCACAGATCCACTGAAATTTGGTTAGCTGAGTGTCTGTCCAGACAGATGCAAGTATTACTCCTGATATGAGACAAAAAGGGGCAGATGATGTCATATCATCAAACTACTTAGGGCTTTGATTGTGTTACTTTGGTTTTCTTTAACTGATGCAATGTCTGCTTGCAGCATTGGGCTGATTTGCAGTTAAAATAGAATTTGATGAAGTCAAAAATTTTTTTGATGCCGAAATGCTCTCCCTTTGCCTCTTTTGTGTTGTTCTACAACACAGCATCACACTATTACAGGGGAATGGCACTCAGGACTGTACTCTGGAGTATTAGCATTACCTAAGAAATCTATCTTGAGACAGAAAGAAGCTTTTGATGCTAAGTGTAGACTAGCAGGTGCTTCATTATAACTCCCCAGAGATCATGCCTAGCTCATTCGAAGGCACCCTCCTTTAGCCCTACCATAAAGGCCCTTTGGCCACTTAAAAGCATAAGAAAGGGCACAGGAAGTAGAAGGGATTTTAGACTACAAATACAGTAAATCAGATTAACTTTCCTTCTTAACAGGTTTCTTAAACATGCCACAGTCCTGTTCTTCTTCAAAAAACCCCTACCTGAATGTCAAAACCAAATACTGTTACTTTCTGTGCAAAATACTTGAGTTATAAAATACAAAATAGTTCGATAAAAAAAAAAAGTGAAAAAGCTTGCTAGAAGTTTCTTTATATGCATGCAAGACAAAAACATATTTTTAATTAAACAGAGGCAAAATCCCCATAATAGGCAACAAAGCAAGGCCTTAAATAAAAAAAAATCCAAGTTGCAGCATATACTAAAACACTGGATGGTAGTTCTGCTCCTTAGAAAAAATATAATGTTGCTTATGCTTCCCTGTTTCACCTCATGCAAGCAGAGAGTTTTGATGTCTATTTGTTGAGGTTTTTTCTATTTTTTCTGAACAAGCCAGGTAATAAACATACAATGTTCCATTCTCCCCAGGTAAATTCATGACTAATTTGTCAAATAGTTAAAAAGGGCAGGCTGCTTTGCATAATATTCAATTAGTTTTAATTATCGATTAAATTAAAATGTGGTAAATTAAGACCACATCCCACAAGCCACAAAGGCTTTAGCAGTTTGTCACTTACCAATTCTCACATAAGCCACCTGGGCTGTCAAATACACAGTATTTCATTCTAAAGATTTTCAAATTTATTACCAACAGATAAATAGCATTTGCAATGAAACTCCAGCATTAAGATACGGCTCTTATCAGCTTTTATTCTTTCTACCAATTTACACAGTCTTAACAGTAAACGATCACCCCATTAACTTCAATAGAATAAAAGTAAACCAGCAAGAGAAACATATGCTAAACCCTTTTGTTGAACTAGGCTAGATTCCCGGCATTTTGCAGGAGGACAAGTTCTAAACATCTCTCTTCCACAGGGTATCTTTGTGACAAAGAAAGTGAAAAACCTACCATGCTAAAAGACAACAAAACATTCCTAACAAGTAACACTTCCCAAGTCACTAATATTCAATCACTGTTTAACAGAATCGTCACATGCTAACTTGTATCTTTCTTCTTTCCATAGCTGGGCAGGGATTAGGTTTTAAAAAACGTTAAAAAAAATGTGACAGAAGTCGATTTCTTCCCCTGAAGTGAAACTTTTCCGGAAACAGGCATAGTGCCAAAGGTCAACTAGATTTAACAGAGAACTGACACTTCCAACCCCTTCTCACATTAAAGGCAACAGAGACCCTCCAGCTTCAGCTGATTGCCAGCAGATGGCCAGCCCAGTTGATTTCAATCCAGTTAAGTGTCCTCTCCTCCAGACCAGTGAAGGAGATGCTGCATCTAGGGAAGAGCAAGAGCAGGGCAAGTATATATGATACTACTTCTGCACTCTCCTAACAGCCCAATATTTTCAGGTCAGAAGACCTGGTGAGCTTGAAGAAATCCATGAATTTATTGACACCTCTTCCTTCAACAGACCTCTTCCAAGGACTTGGCCAGACTCTCCTTATAACAGTGCAAACCTCTTGCACACACAGTCCTTCTTGGCATGGGCATAAGCCCTACTACTTGTTGCATGGAGAGCTGCATTCTTTTGTTGCTTTCAAACTAGTTCCTACTAGTTATCTTACAGTTGCTGTACAGGAAAAGATAGCAAGTATTCAACCTCCTTTCCATGCCACTTAATGACTTTGTAGGTTCCTGTCAGTATTCTTCCCCTCCGTCATCTCTTTTCCAGTTTTGGCCTCCTCAGTAATTCCTCACACAGAAGCAGAACCCTTCTTCAGCCCCGCGGCCCTTCTCTGAACATTACGCTGTTACAACGTATCCTTTTCTGCATGAAGGGACCAGAAGCACACACTTACATCCTCTGTTGCCTTCCCCCAGGTGCTGTAACATTTTCAGCAATTTAGCGATGCTGAAAACAGTAGCAGAAACTTGCAACTGTCATCTGGTTGGCTTTCCAATTCATAATGAAAGAAGTATTACTGGGTTGGAGTAACCAATGATTATAACTCAATGTTATCTATTATGAGCAATTTAACATCGAGGTCAACAATAGGCCTATTTTAACATGCAGACTGTAGGGAGAGGATTTAACAAAACCATCCCCTGGCACTTTGAAAGGACATTTACAAATCACTAGTACAGTTTTCAATTACAGAAGAATTATTTTCATGAAATATGATTTTATATAACTATGATGTACTTTGAGGCAAAGACTCATTTCTTACAGAAAAACAAAACAGATCTTGGAGTAACATCTTAGGGCTATATTTGATATGCTCACTTAAGTAACCCAAATGCTGTTAGCTGAATGTCTTAACTACTATACCTTGCTAATAAAGAGGGTGAGGACCTATTCCTCTTTAAAGTACATATAAGTCTAATGTCTATGCCCACTAACAGGCCAAAATTCTGAATCAGAAAGAGGTACAACAATTAGAAGTAGGATGCAGAACACCAACCCCCTAACATTTGCATTCTCAACTGCCAAAAATGCACTTGTGTGCAGCTGTCATTTATATTTATTGTATGACTAACCCTCCTAATCTCCCTTCTTACCACGATTTGCTTATCCATTCCCGGTCCTTTGTATAATACATATCCATGCACTTAAGAGTACTTGATCCTTATGCATGTCAAAACATTTGCACAAGTGAAGTGATACCAATGAACTGCAACTCTGCTCTCCTACTTGCTCAGTCTGATGTTTTTCCAGGACTGTACTTACAGAACACTTGTGACCTACACTCAAACATCATGTATTTT
Organism: Scytalopus superciliaris; assembly: GCA_013400415.1. Classification (NCBI taxonomy): domain Eukaryota; kingdom Metazoa; phylum Chordata; class Aves; order Passeriformes; family Rhinocryptidae; genus Scytalopus; species Scytalopus superciliaris. The sequence continues at coordinate 210,220 of VXBX01008451.1, read as the reverse complement.
ACATTTGTTCGGCAAGGGCTTTCTAATATTAATGAATCAGGGCAAATTCCTGAGGAGGTGACTGGCAAGCTTCTATTGACTGGTGGGACATTATGATTTGTAGATCTTGAAGGTGCTGAGAACGTGTTGCCTATAAGACCTACCCTTACTACTTGAACCCAAAAAGAAAGCCTAATATCACTATACAAAGAAATTATCTGCTACTCTTCAAAGAAGGCTGTGGTGCTAAAAGAAGCTGCAGCATGCTGTGTTCTGAAAGCCCTGGCTTGAAGCTGTTGCTCTTTTCAGTTATATCCATCTCATCTACGATCTCAAGTAAAAATTACAGACAATATTTTAATCAAACATTTCGATACTCAGAAACCTCACTCCCTTTTTATCTTAGTTAGCATTATGACTGAGGCAGAGGCAGCCCTAGATGTGCTGGTGGATACCTCCTCCGGGGCACAGCCCGGCAAACAGCTTTGAACTGAACTGAATGTGCTGCTGACACTTAACTCTTTTCTTCCAGCTGCTTCTTTCTGCACTGTCGTTGGGGATTTAATTGTGCTGGCACAGCGTTTGTGCCAACAAGATCAAGGAATGGACCCAAGGACAAATAACTCCACCAGAGTTTTTGGCTTTTTTAAAATTCAGATCAGTTCCCTGATGTCAGCCACTGAGCAACTACACAAACCTTTGTGCTGGCATAGCAAAGGGAAAAATCCATTGCTACGGCCCTAAGAGTGGTGGAAAACACAGCCAATGCTACTGGCCATTTATAATCCTTCACATCCAGGAGATATGACAGCTGTTAATCAGCATTTCTTTTGAAGCCTGTAGAAGACAGACTGCAATTCAAGAAGTCAGATTTCTAAGACTCTCGGGGATAACAAAATACAGTCACTATATACAATGCAACGTGCACATGCAAATCTGATCAGCTGCAGTGGCGTAAGAATTAACTAATGACAACAGAGTGAAAGATTCCACCCACCTCCTGGTCACAACGTAGGAAACTTTTCATAACAACTGGGAGAAACACAGTAACACAGTGGCAGTTATCATGGCAAGATGCCTGCTTTTGATTAGAAATTAGTTGTGGTACTACTGGAGTCCCAAAGCCAAACCAGCACCCTCCCCCTCTTTCCGGAATCACAAAAGCGAGTCAATGTGATACCGCACGTGGAAAATAAAGGTTTGCCAAGCAAGAGTGAAATGAAAAACAAAAACGCCGATCAGATTTCAGGCTGCGCTTCAGAACACGATTCAGTTGCACTCGGCCTATCAAGTATCGCCTTCACCCCCCACAAGCCGGGAAAACCACGCAGGAAACGTCTTAAACTCAGCGAACAGCAGCCAAAGCCTATCTGAGCAACTCCAACCGAGGCACGCTCTGCGATGGCGATAACAGGCTTGGCTCAGTTTAGCCCCACGGCGGGGTTGCCCCGGAGCTGCCCCCCCTGCACAGCTGCGGCCCCCGCACCCCGGGGCGGGGCAGGGCCGGGCCGGGCCGGGCCGGGCAGAGGCCCCGCAGCTTTCCCGGCCCGCTCCCCCGCGCGGGGCTGTCCCCAGGGCTGTCCCCGGGCCGGCGGTGCGGGCACAGCGCCGGGCCCCGGAGGGCCGCCTACCTTCACAGCTACGTCCGGGGCCGCAT
>VXBX01008451.1:188668-206990 GCA_013400415.1 Scytalopus superciliaris | reverse complement strand
TTTTTTTTTTTAAAGATAGGGTAAACGTAGAGGGCATATTGAAAACGTTCATAGGACGGAGTGGAGCAAGGTGCCGCGTTTAGGTCTGTTCTGTTAAACACAGACATGCCTCTTCTTTGTATGCTAGAATCGGGGTTTTAGGTAAAGTCCCACACTCTTAATGCCGAGACCTTTAGTTTGCATTTCCAGCAGCTGAAATATACTATGTTTAACTAGCATTTCATATGGTAATGAGTTGACTTTTTCATCTTAAATCTGTGGATGATGAATCCATAAGTAAGGAAAGCTATATGACGCTTCACATGAATCACAGCTTATTAATATCAAAAGTGGTTCTTCCACTGCAGTCAATTTGTTTATTGGCAGTAATTGTTAACTGATTCCATACGACTGCATTCCTTTTTCTCTTGGCATGCAGATCCTGGATGTTGTCTAAAGTTGAAAGGTGTGCTTCCTGAAAAGTGAAAAATGTCAAGATCTGTTTGCGCAACCAGTCTGTGATATTCTGTCTGGAGAATTGTTTTGAAAATCTTTTAAACTAATTCTGCTTTGTTATCCTTGAATTGTGAAAGTTTAATTCGCAAAGCTTCGGTAGTTTGCTTAAGTATACTCAGCTATGTTGTGTCCACACGCTAGATCACTTACCAGTGAAATGTAATCATCTGGGATTCTAGATGCTTTCACTGTAGAACCTGCAAAAATCACTTACTGATTTAAACTAGTTGCATTTCTGGTACCATCAAGGTAGTGTATAAGCAAACACACGAGAAGACATTCAGTGGAGTACCATCTGAAGTTTCTCATTGCTTAAGTGGTAGCAGAGATTGATTTTCAGCAGGCATGCGGATGTCACTTTTTGGGTTTGAAAAACTGACTTGACTATGCTTTGAAAGTGTAGATGGATAATATATATGGTTATTTAAAATCTGGTTTTGTCAAAAAAGCTGAGAAATTGCTGCTGGTCATTTGTGGTGAGATATGTTAACACATATTGATTATTAACTGCATATTTGTGATTTGAAGAAGAGTTTGATTGGTATAGAAGAAACTGAAAGATATTTTTTTTTAATAAAAGTCTGCTCATTGATGACTGTACGTATGTATAATTACTGTATACTGTAAACGTGCTCTGTTTTAACTGGGTTCCACAAAATGGGCTAGGCTATGCCTTGGATGCTGCTGGTTCTGAAGGCAGACTGAATTAGTGGGTGGAAGGTGATTTGGGTCACTTGGCTTTGCTTTGCATCCTGCTTTTTCGCTGTTGTTTTTTCTTGCAGTCACTTCGCTTCTCCTGCTTTCATCTTCCACAGGAAGATGAAAATGTCCCACTTTGCACTGCACTTTTGCATATAAAAAGGGCCTTTTGGCACCTGTTTGTTACTATTCCCAGTGATAAGTACTATACCAAGTATTACCATGTCTTTTCCCTTGGTGAAAGGAAAGAGGAATAAGTATTTCAAAAGTAGTTACTTGAGCAGTAAAACCTGGCTTTTAACCTTTTCTTTTTTGCGGGGGTGTGTGTGGGTTTGTTGAGGATTTTTTTGTTTAAGTCTCAAGGGTGGTGGTAAGCTCTAATGGAGTTGTTTTTTGGTGGTTTTTTTTTTTAATATAGTCTCATCCTTTTGTAGATCATCTAATATGCAACAAGGTCTTCATACATTCTGTAGCCTTTCCCTTGATCACGACGCCCATAGCATTTCATGAACTTAACGTTTTCATAAGCAGTTATCTTTGAGAATTCTAGTCCTGGTTGGATTCAGCCAGCGAGTTTCCAAGTGGAGGAACAACCACCAAACAGCCCCCCAACACTTCGTGAATAAAACTGATTTATTTAACAATCTGGGTTAAATATATTAAGTTTTAATTCAACATTTCACAAATTTTCCTTCACACCAGTCTCTTTCTTCCTATAGAAATCTGTTCCCCTCTGCTTTTAATGTATTTTATCCTACTTGCTTTTCCCTTTACTTGCTCTTTCACAGTTCTTTTTTGTTGCATTCTATGATGGATCTGCCTTACCTCACACCCTGTATTTTCTGTTGTTTTTTCTTCCCCACAGAAAATGATGCATATAATCCCGCTTATTCTATTTCTTTCTCTTTATATGTTTTTTAAGAGTCTTAAATTGCTATCAGCCCACTTGCTTATACACTCCTCATGCACTGAGATCTGTAAGTCTGCAGTTTGAAGGAAAGGGGTGGGGGAAGCATAATTCTTATCAGACAGGGGTTTGAACTCTAATATGAGAGTCTGTTGTCTGTTGGAAATACAGGACTTGAAAGAAAATGAGTTGGTTTTTTTTCCCTTTGTTCATATGCTTTTGGCTGCTGAGAAAAGGTATCATGATGGAAGTCTTATCAGGTTACTGTTACTGCATTTGGATTGGGTCCTTTTATAACCACCTGCTTGTGTGTCTGATGCATCTTAATGTACTGTAGCTGCTTGGAGAGTGAAACACCTTTTATAACTCCTGTTCTGCTTTTTCTACTGCCTTGGAGCCTCTGACTGCTGCAAGTGTGATAATACCTCTTTTCCAGTTTTTGTTTTTTTGGACTACGTCCCGGATTCTGAAAGATACCAAGGCGCCAGATTGCAATAAGAGTTCTGTGTTCCAGTACATCTGTGAATCAGTCTCTCTAAGTTTTTTGGGAGGAATCTTGAGGTCGTCTGACACAGATTACAGGCTATATATTTCATGTTTACAAGGTGTGGTTTCAAAGAAATAAAGATACGGGAGAAGACTGAAGCAACTTAGACCGTCATACTTATTTCAGATGACTTTGCAAACTAAGTAATTCTTCCCTAGAGGGTGGAAGCTGTGCAGCCTCTTCAAGCTACTCAAGTGCTTATGCAGTGCTGTGAACTGCATCTTATAACACAAGCTGAACAAATGATGTGTTGGTCAGGCAGCAAAACTAATTATAGACTTCCAGGAATATAAACTTAATTATCATGTTTATAAATTCTCATATCTTTAATACTGGATTTCTTAATTCTCTAAAAATTCTTTTTGCCAGTTAAAGGACAGAAAGTGCCATGCAAAGTGTATATGTTTCTGAAAATATGTTTATGTGCCTGTATTTTTGGGGGAGTGAGAACCTAAATAGCTTACTTATGCTAGTCTGCTGGCATAATAAATTACGTTATACACGTAAAGAACTACAGAGTAACAAATGTAGTTACACTTTAATGAAACACTTAACAAAGAGCAGAAATAGTTGATAGTTTTCAGTGAGTTTATACCTTGCTGATAGTTGACCTTTTACTTAGATGCTGTGGTTGCAATATGAATTTAGTGTTCCGACAGCAGATTCCATGCAGAAGTAAATTATTATAAATGCCCTAATGCACTTGAAACTTACTAGAAAACAAGACTATTCTGAAGCCAGGTGTGGTTTTTTTGGCACACAGTAAAAGCCATTAAATTCTGGTGAAGCATTTTTATTATAGCTAGGGCATTTGTACTGTCTTGTCCCCTTTTTGCTGCTCTGTGGTAAGCTGTATTCATCTTCTGTAAGTATTAATAGAGTGTTCTCTGTTTGGCTCTTGTTTTGACAAATTTTGAGAACCTCAGTGTACTCAAGTCCAATTTGGTAGAAAATTGGTTAATAGATTTTAAGTTACTGAAGGAGAGCTTCCAACAAATACTCTGCAAGTGATCTCATCAACTTTGCATAGGGAACAGGTCTAAAAATCAGTGGGTGCTCAAAGGAAAAAACACGCACCCATAATTCTCAGCCTTTTCAATCACTGCCCATAGGTAGAAGTATGTGATCACAACTAAGACTGATGGTAGACTCAGCAGTACTAACTAGTATTACTGATGTAGTTAGTACTGCTTCTGCAACTGTGCCTCACTAATCTGCTAGGGGTTTTGATTGCAGTAATAGCATAGCAGATTAAATTTGAATATAGTTCTAATTTGCATATACTTTTCAAAGGTATAATTGAAGGTTCCTCAAACCAGGCTATTAAATAAAGAAGCCATGATGTGAGAGGTAAAATAATTTCATGGATCACAAAAATCTCTGAGAGGAAATAGCAGAAATATTAACTTATAGGAGGTTTAATGTTTTGTCTTAAATTGAGAGCTGTTCAGTATATTCTATTAATCATCTGTTGAATTTGATTTATGAAGTAGAATTTTTTATGGATGATTCAAAACTGTTTAATCAAATTCAGAAATACTGGAAAGGTCACCTGAGAAGTCTAAGCAAGCTGTGTGAAAGGACAGCAGGGTGACAGGTAAAACTGCATCTTGATATATGCAAACCAGTGTGTTTTGGAAGCAGAAAATAAGATACCATTTATATGTCCTAGGAGTTCCTAAATTAACAGTATTAATATAACAAAAAAATCTGAACAGTTTGCTAAGGTATTGTTATCCAATTTATAGCTGCAATCAGATGTGGAGGAAAAAAGCATAGAGAAGGAAGTGCCATTGTATACAAATTCCTTAGTTCTTATCTGCTATTCAAAGTGTGTTATTAACTGTCAATTAGTTTAAAAGAGATAAATCACAGTGTTGTAGAGAGTTTGATACAATGGGTATGGAAGAGGTTTTCAAAGGAATTAAAAGATTGTAATTATTTACCCAAGGAAATGAAAGACAGATCAAAAAAGTGAGGAGGGGGAAATTATAAAATACATATGCATTTATGCTGTCCAATAGCAAATGTAAAAGCAAAAAACTTGCCATCAGTGAAAAGTGATTTATTGAAGCCATACATTTTTTGTGAGAAGAGGGAAATTGAGACTCTTTCCCGTGTCCGCTAAATGCACCTGTATTTCGCTCCATATATGTATGTATCCATATGCCTTCTGTCATTCACTGTTAGACTAATTCTCTTGAATACACAGAACCAGCTTAAACTCCTTGCTTTATTTGCTTCAAACCAATAATTTGAACTTTGTTCTTTCTCATCAGAGATGACTGCTCAAACAAATTAATATTCATTGCAGTGAGGTATTCTCAGTTTTCTATAGCTGAAATAAATGTTGTAATTTCAGGGAGTAATTTTCTGGCTGTTTGATGTAATGAACTGTTTTACACAAAATGACACAGTCCAGAATGGGGGGGATAACGAGAAAAACTCTTACATCAATAGATTGACTATGGAAATGGCTTGTAGCATGGGGATGGCAAGTTTAAACACGAATTATGAATGAAAATTGCTGTATGAAAGGAAGCTGTCTTAGGCCAGTTCAACAAGCTTATGATGGCCCTTTTTGGAGGCGGAGTCATCTGTCAGACTAACCCTTTTCTCTAGTATCTGCCCTGCATATTAGATGCATAGGTTATGGAAAACTGGAAGAGTGGTTGACACTAAGGTACTTTACTGGTAGTATTTATGCAAAATACTGTATTGAAGTGGCTCGTCCAGCAGCACCCAGTTGTCAGTCCTGACATAATGGCTATGGAGTAGCCAAAATCGAAGTTGTCAAATATATGTCTACAACATGATGCTGTTCATGGTTTGAGGATCTTTTACCTTCCAGGCACATTCAGGATGGTGATGTGGGTTTGCGTAGATTGTCTGACAGATCAGCTGTACCAGATAAGCAGTTTTCTGCAAAAGGTTCTTATCATAAGACAAAACCAGCACCTTCCATAATGATTTTGGCACAGGCCTTCAAGTAATTAAAAAAAAAAAAAAAATTAGGAAAATCACAAGTAATTTATGACTTGATAATATGTGTGAACTTAAGTAGTTCAACCAGCTCTTGTAAAAGTGGCATGCAGAGTCAGCTTTTCAGTAAAAAAAGGAAATGCTTAACTTGTTAAATCTTGTTCAGCCACTAGCCACTGAATGTGTGTGCAGAAATGCTTATAGAGGTCTTTTAACTCTCAGCTGGTTCTGCTTTTTTTTCATATTAAAGGAGAAGGTTGTGATTGTCAAATTTTTCCAACTGTGATTCTATGTGTAGTTGTGAAACCTAGTAGGCTTGAGGACACAAATAAAAATCTATGTTGAGTCTGTTATAGGTGCTCTTTCTTTTGAAGCCTCTCTTCAGGAACCAAGGCTTTACAAAAATTGTGTAATTTTGGGGGGAAGAGAGGGAAATTCACTTTTCTGCTCCTCAGCTGCCCAATCTGGCAAATGTTAGTCTCTGGTGGTAATACAAGACAGTGATATTTGTAACATCTTAATCTGAGCAACCTGCTCTGGTTGGTCTTGCTTTGGGCATCCTCAAATGTTCTATGATTAGATGATATTCACAGCAGGAGGAAAAATTATTTCACTACTAATTCAGGAGAATTGATAGGTGGCCTAGACTGCTGTAGAGGTGGTAATGAAAGTTTCTGTAATTGCAGTTTGATCTGACTTTGCTCTTGTGAAAACGCATCACAACCTACAACGCGTGTTTGGTGTTGCAGGGATCTGCACTGCAGCTGAAGAATGGCATTATATAGCAGAATACATATGCATATCAGTCATATGCAGAATGAACTCATGTTACTCCATAATGTTGAAGACTCAAGACTGTTGCACTATGGAAGCTTCACATGTGACCACCCACTTGAAACAGTGCTGTCTGTGTCCCCAGGCAAGACAACAGAAAGCATTCTGTGGCTCTGGCTAGCATGAGTGATCTATTTAAAAAAACCCAACAGAACAACAGACCTGAGTTATAAAGAAATTAGCAGTTTTTGTTTCCCATGGGAGTGAACTTCAAATCTGCCTTCAGGAAGTTCCATGATACAGGGAGAGGTTCTGCACAATTCAGTCCAAAAAGGATATATTGTCCACCAGCTCTGATGTTTCCACTAATGGAAATCAGATATTAGGGATTATCTGTGTCTAGCTGTTTTAGCTATACTTTTATCCATTCCACTTCTAACTATAAAGATTTTATTTCTTTGTCTAGAAAATGAAAAAAGGTTTATTAGCAAGTAGAAAGGTTTTTTGTTCATACTATGGGACTAATAGAGGTCTGGTTCTCTTTGAATGAGAATTGGACCTCTAATCCATACTTATGGCTACTCTGCTGGTAAACACATTATTTTATTCCAGATGAGAAGTGTACATGCTCTGGACAGGTTTGTATTCCTCTTATATGGTCATCTCTCTGATCTGCAGGAAGGTTCAGAGTGGGGCTTTGTGGCTCAAATCTTTACAAGTGCTGGCAGTATTCATAAAAAGAAAATTATAGTAGTGATATTACAGGAAAAGGCACTCTTATTTCTCCTCAGTTCTTACCTGATGCCTTATATACCAAACTCGCTACTGCAATTGAGGTAGATGGAATTGATTCTTAAAATCTATCATATTTGATGGATTCTTACAGCAAGGTTGCCTTCTAGTAAACTATAGGTTCCTCACAAGTTTACTATCTACGTATTCACTAGAGGTCTGATCAGTGTTGTGAGATTATTCTCTTGAAACCCATGGACCATTCCTTTGAATGTCTGATGATTTGCTTAGTACAGCATAGCATGTAATACTCGGGATGACATTCTCGTGGTGGATCACTGTGGCCCAGTGATGGGGCATCTTGATCAATGTATGTACTTTTGTGACCTAAAATTTTTCTTAATTCTGAACTTCAGACAGCAACTCACCACACTCTCTGCTTAGATGTTAGAGTTCCCATAGGAAATAGGCACTTAATGGTTAGTGTTGTCCTAAAGTAGTACTTGATAAGAAGATTTGTGTAGAATAACTTAACAGTAAAGAAAAATCCTTGTTACTTTGAATACTTTCAGACTCTTGCCTTGTCACATAAAACACCCTTAATTTTGTCTTTCAATGTTCCTGAGAATACATGGAAAATCAAAGCCATTTGTGTATAGAAACAATCTAAATGGGTCATCTTCTGTGTCTGAGTATTTTCAGAAATATAAGTGCTTTCCCCTAGCTCAGTGCTTGCATATGGAGTGCTGGCTAGCAAAGCTGATTTTTGAGCCTTTTTAAGAAGCAAGTGTTTCAGTTTTTTTTGAATCCAAAACCGTATGCTGATTGTAGACATTCTAGTACATTTTTGTTTATAATGAGCTTCTTTACTAATAGTAATTTTTATTTTGAAATCTTCTGTATCATTACAGAAAGAATCTTTGTAGAAAAAAGATTAACTTTATTAAGCAAAGAGATAAGGATATGGTTTTAAAATAGAGACAGTTGGAAAAGAAAACCATAAGAGCTGTATGATCCAGCCATAAAACATGTTGGATATTGATGTACAGCTCTGTTTTTTGGTCAGTTTTGGTTTTGATGCATGTTTGCTGGAGAGAGCTAAGGACTCTCCTTGATGGTAACTTCTAGAAGGCTGAGAAAGACTTCTAAGGACAGATTATTATTTTCTACCTGTTTTATGTCTCCTTTTTTCAGGAATTCATAAGCTCATATTACAGCACTTTCAGAAAGGTACTGTAAGTTTTTAACCTTGATTTACCACCCTTCCACAAAAGTTCTGACTTGCAACTTGAGGCACTTCATATGTTTGGGGTTTTTGTTTGTTTGTTTGTTGTTTTTTTTTTTAAATTTGCAGTTTGCATATATACCATTTTTGCAGGTTAGCAGTTTATTAATTTTCAAGATGTTAATTTAGATCCCAATACACATCTGTTAGCTTAATTTTTAGAGTACTCAGCTACCTCTAAGCTGGAGTTGCAGTCAAAATGATAGATGGTTTTGATTTCATGTTGAAAGAAGAGCAACCCTTTGGACATTGTTGTTGAAAGGATTCTGAAGAAGCCTGATTCACCTGAACTTGGGAACAGTACTTTGATTCAAAAGAAACACTTCAGAAAAATAAATATTGTGTATGACTTTTGGAATGTTGAAATATCTGGAGTCTTGTAGAAAGAAAATGCATGTTTCCTGTACAGAGTTAGAGCCCTTTGAAAAGTGCAGACATTTCAGTATACTTGAAACAGACAATGAAATGTTTGAATATAGTTATAATAATACTGTTGTTCAGATTGGTGTGGGGTTTTTTTTAAAACTTTCTTAATGAAAATTTATGACTGGTACATGGTGGTCTCACTGTAGTACATGTGTTAATTTTGGGTAGAATTGTGCAAGTCTTGGAGATTAGATTAAATAAGTGACATGCAGATCTGGGGGATGTATTGTGTATCCTAACCCCTGAGTCATACACTAATGCATGCTCTTTCTCTGCTCTCGTGGCTCTTGAATTTTTTTGTGCTTAATGGAACAATGGCAAAGGGAAGGTGAATAGTTTTCCAATTTGTGTTTGTCTATAATGTATTTTTAATACATATATTCTCCCCCACGGGAAGTAGGAGATAATGCTTTTGAACTCGCAGAAAGCCAGGGAAGATGTTTCTGCTTTGTAGGGGACAGACCTAATATCAAAGATGGGTACCCTGTCTCCTGGCCACATTTTGTAAGAGAAAATAAGGGCAACTGCTTCATTCTTTGAAGGAATGAATGTAAGCAGCTCTGTTCATCTTCAGTGAATAAAGGAGGTTGCCTATAGGTTTAAATCAGGCAGGTAAAAACTAGAATAGAGACGGAATATAAAATTCACTTGTCTGTACTGCCATTCATAGATTTATTTTTTTTTAGATCCATATCATACTGTATGTTGGTAGTCTAGAAGCTTAAATGAGGATTCTTTTCTGAGAGGCAGTCCATACTGCTGGGCACATAGGATGGGGCTGAGGCAGTGCTGGCTCATTGCCAGACACCTGGGCAGATACCTGTAAATGTTTCACTAGATCTAGGCTTTAATAGTACGGTCGGATGTGACCAAATGGTATGTAGTGCAGGGTTGCATGACACAACACATCAATAAAAGCAAATTGGGATGGGTTTTTCATTTGGGGTTTTTTGTTTGTTTGGGGTTTTTTGTGAAAATAAAGCTGCCTATGCAGTACTGAAAATACGTATCTTTTAGATGAAAGCTGACACACTTAGGTATGTGGAAATGGAGTCACAGTGTTTCTTTCTTAGCATACTTACTAGAAAAACTAAGTGTACCTCAAAATAAACACTGGTGGTGGGGGTTTTTGTGTGTGTTGTTTTTGTTTTTTTTTTGTTTTGTTTTGGGTTTTTTTGTTTGGTTTTTTTGTTTGTTTGGGGTTTTTTTGTTTGTTTTGTTTTGTTTTTTGTTTTGTTGGTTTTTTTTATTTTAATGTACTTCCACTTCTCCTGGAATTTCAGTATCGAGTGAAGCAAAGTTATTAGATGCATTTTGGGTACTTTGAATTCATTTTGTAGCATATTAGTAGTCTTGAATGTTGCTTGGGGACAGACAAAAGTTATGCTGACCAGTAATTGTTATATCATGGTTTGGTAGGGAAATGAGAATGGTTACATTGTGAAACCCTGTTTCACGTGTGATTACAAACTTTTCTCCTTCACCCAAACTCTGGTCTTAGAAAGATGATATTCTTTCCTGGATGTGTTAAGTTTAAAGTCACGCTATTTTCCTCTCAATCTTCTAAATATGGCACCTCTGTAAGTGCTGTCTTACTGTCAGCTTTTTTATTGCAGTGAAGCATGAATTTATGAAGGTGATCTATTTATACAGACAACAGAGAAACTTTGAGCAGAAAATTCAATACTTACCAGTGCTGTTTCCCCGTTTTTAGTGTCTGATATCCTTAAGCTTTTCTTCCTCAGACTGGTGATATGCTACAAACCTCCACTGCTATGAGGGCAACTAATAAGAGTGTAAATAGAACTTTTTCTAAAACCAGTAGTTTTCAAACCTTTTTCCTTGAAGCTGCTGAACATCTGCATTTTGAGAAACACGGGCTTGGTTTGACTATCCCTGCTCGGTTGTACTTCTGTGCATCCCCACAGCACACAGCTGGGAATGAGGAATGCGGGGAGACAATAGGTTACCTGTCTGCTTTCGGTGGAGAAAGGAAGATAGCTCGAACTGTTGCTTTCCTGAGGGGCAATGATGAGCTTCCCTCAGAGAATGCCAGCTAATGCCTTTCTTCTCACCTCAGCACTTTGCCATCCACGGTCTGTCACACCTACCCAAAATGGCCCTAGAGACAGCCTGGTCTGGAAGGGGTCATTATGCTTCGGTGCAACATTAAAAGCCCCTCAGGTTGACAGCTGCTGTCATGAAAAAAAGAGATCTCTGTGGATGTTGTGTGACTGCTGCTTTTTAGTAGCTGAAGAGCCTTCAGTCACTTTATGTGACATGTATATAATGAATATTTCATGGAATTCGTAAGTTACTCTTTGTCAGAACATTTTGAACTTCAGGTGTTAGAAACTAATTGAAGTGAACATTTCACTTCAGCCCTTGCTGACCTCTGCAATCCACGTTACTGCCTGGGATAGTGGTTGCATTCACTCAGCCATTAAACAACTTCTAGGTCTCTACTCTCTGATCTCAAGAGTGTAGTTTTCTTAATGGGTTTTTTTGAAGTTGGCCATAAAAGAAAGACAACAGCTACTGTCAGAAGTATTAAGCAGTAGTGTGCAACGTGAACAGGTTAGTTTAACTCAGTCCTAAATATAATTCTTCTAAAAATAACTCTACTCCAAACAATAAAAACTGAGTTGACAGCATGTTTTAGCAGAAATTGACAAAGTGTTGATTTCTACTTCTTGGGCTTTTACATAAAAAATAAGCAAAAAGTAATTTAAACATGTAAGCAAAAAAAGTTCGAAAATAACTTTAAAATATAATTTAAACTCTTCTCAGTTGATCTTGTTGCTTATTATATTTTTTCTGGGTTTTGTGTCAGATGAACACTACAAATAAATGTGTAATTTTTCTTCTGATTTTTTTTCCACATCTCACCATTGTCTTCCCCTCTTTTCTACAAAGTGACAGTGTTTTACTTGGTAAGGTAGTATCTAGTTTGAGCAAGAGACAGCAGCCTCAGTCGTGGAATAAGTTACTGTTCACAGTTCTTAACTTTTCGTTCCATGCTAAGTGAGGGGGTAAATAAAACGCTTTGTTCTCTTCTTGTGGCAGAGGTAAGTCTTTTCTGCACGATAAAGTAGAATGATGACATGCAGGACTTGTTTTAATATGTAGGTGCCATACACTAGGCTAGGCAAGTAAATGTATTACAGACTCTGAGCTGGTGACAAGCTGTGCTTGCTTACATTGCTGGGTCACTTTAATGTATGTGGAAGGCTTCATCATTTTAACAGCAGAATCATTTTAGTGAATTGTAAATTAAAGTTATTGCTTGAAAATTTTTTTTCCTACTTGTTAAAAATTGTGATAAAGAATTTCTTTCAACTCTTATTCTACTTGTGAGATTTGTCACTTTTTCAAGTATTTTAAAGGTTGGAGTGCTAAAATGATGTGTTATACTGTGCTGATTTTCATAAGCATGAGTTCATAATTATGTACGTAAGCAAAAAACTACATTTAATAACAGTTGAATTTTAAACTGAGAGCTAGAAATTTGTATCAAGATAAAGAAGATAGCAAAGGAATAATGTTCTAACCAGTAAATTCTAGAATATAAAGACAATAAACATTTTGTTTTATTGGTAATAACTAGGATGATTTAAAGAGCTATGGATAAGGCACATGGGGTGATTCTTGAAACTGTCCTGTGCAGGGCCAGGAGTTGGACTTGGATCATCCTAATGGGTCCCTTTCACCTCAGAGTATTCTGTTATCTGTGATTTTGTGATGTGAAGAGAAAGTAAAATTTACTGTTGAAATTTTTAAATCTTATGTTCCATGTTAATTTTTTTTGTTTTTTTTTTTAATTAAAACCACACATGTAAGGGAGGTTTTTTTGAGGGGGGGGGGGGGTTTTTACACCATACTATGTAAAGCTTGTTCAGGAGAGAAATTCTTAGCTAACTCAATGCATTTGTTTATACCTAGAACGTGAAAATATACCATTCTAAACAAAACTCTGCAGTTACTGTTTAAAAGTTTTGCTTGTGGTTTCATTGTAGGCAGAATTTTACTCAGAGAGAACAAAATAAAACCACAATCCTGAGTGATTTTCTTTATTGTAAGAGTTTTATTAAAATAAAGGTGCACAAAGTCAGACAAGTCATCTTTGGTGATAGGTAATGTGTGGGCGAAATCCTAAAGGATTGCTGTGTGACTGTTCACAACTATGATAAATATAAATATCAGCTCATAGCATTTATAGTTGTTATAATGAAAGCCAAACAGGATTTTCAGAGCTTCTCTGCTCTCTTTAACACCTGGACAGCAGCATTATTAAGGAAGAAGACTATTTGGCTTCATCATATTATTGTCTCAAGAGCGGAAGAAACCAATAACTAGAAATGAAGTTTAACAGGTGAAAAGTAGGATTTGGAAAAGTAGAAGAAGAGCAGTGAGCAGTCTCAGGATCATGTGTGGCAGTTATGTTCTGAAAGAAATTTGCTCAGGTTCCCAACTGAGTCTTAAAAATTTTTCCACAAATTAGAGGAAGCCTTGAGTGTTGTTGTCTGCAATAATAGTCTCATTTCTGGATATTGCTAAATCACCATTATAACATAATTTATGTGGACATTTTAGGAAACCGTTTTTTAAAGTATTACAGCTTTTGGTAATGAGCCAGATTTAGCAAAACAAAATAGACTCTTGAAATCTGCTAAAATGATGTGCAAAATAACCTCTTTACTCACAATTTGTTTTTCCCTTATATGTCAGTTCACATGTTCAAGTGAAATTGTCTGTTAATAAACTTGTGCTTTTTACAAAGAATACATTATTCTTCCTGAAAAAGGCAGCTTAATATTTGCTTGCTTCTCAGTGTATTTATTTTTTTCATTGGTAGTTATTGGAAAATTTTAAAGTGGAAAGTCAGAATTTAACCTTGTCACATTCCTTTTCTTTCCAATTACAGGCTATTAATAAATCAGTTCTGTCACAAGAGGAAAGAATTTGGCTTAAGGGCCTCTTGTGCTAACAGAACTACTTAGCTTTCTAGTGTAGGTGAGTTGTGGGTGGGAATGGGATGGGAAGATTTCAAAGTTGTTTCCCCAAGCCTGGTGTGATAGGTCTTGGGGAAGAAATCAGATGACTCCTGATGAAGAAAAAGACCAAACCACAGTCTAAGAGGCGAGTGAAAATTTGTAGCTAAAAAGCCATCAACAAAAGGCCTCCTCTCCTTCACCTGAAGGGCTGAAACAAGACCACAGATTAGTCAGTCATACTTTGAATCCACTTATCTTGTTTTCAAAGTGTGTTCTATGTACTTCATACTTAGCAATTTGTCCTACTGACATGAAGATGACAGCAGTTCTGCAAACGTGAGGAAACCCTTGTTGTGATCAGTCTTCCATGCGTGCAAAAGAGATATTTGTTTTTTTAGTTCCTCTCGGCATGGAATGGAAATGATGATGTCTGTAGCTGTCTGTGATCACCTCCTGGTGTGATGAAGCTGCAAGACGTATGGGTGAGTGGGATCAATACATGGCATTATTTGTGAAGGCACAGAAGTTAATGGCCAAGATAATATGGGTGAAGCAGTGCAGCAAGAAATTGTAAGGAGCAGTCAGATGGAATAGGGAAAAAAAAAAAAAAAGGCATTTGTGATTTTCTTCAAATGCCTACTGAGTCTGAAGGGCATTGGAGACTTCTGTGTGATTTCTCCCTTAGGAAAATTAACTTTAAAAACTGCCCATTTTTCTCTTAAATTATTTAAAGCCCCTACCCTTTTGAAATTGGTAGTAAAATTCTGATAGAGAGCTTTATATGTATAGATACAGATTATATGTACTCTAAAGAGCTGAGAGAGTGGAGAGGAATCAAATTATAGAAGATGTACTAGGAGGAAGAGGGAGCTGGAGAAGAGAGAAAGGAAGATAAAACTGGTGTGTAGATAAACAGTTTAAGAAAAAAGTGAAAGGTAAAGGAGCTTTGGAAGAAAGCTTTAACATGCAGATACGTACATTTGAGAAGAAATAGAGAACACTAGTAAGGGAAAGGAAAATAGCCTTCCTTCTGGGAAAAAAGTCCTGTACACAAATAAAATCAGTGGAAAATATAATTGAAAACAGAAAGTGAAGGGAGAAAAGCAAGCAGAGAAAGGTAACAAAAATACTAAGGCTGCAGAGGAACAAAATGCAGATCCGTCAATCAGTCAGGGTCTTAGGGAAAGAAAAACACCTGAATTTACAAACAATGTTACCAAAATACGAGGAAGGAAGAGGGTACAAAACTAGGTTAAATACAACTTGAGGCTAGAAACCCTATGCAGAACTAAAAGGCATGTAGGAATTAGTAGAACTTCTTTATGGATCATATTTATTTTATTTGAAGAACTTCTAGGCAGTCAGACTAATACCTTGTTAGCCATTGTCATTCATACTACAATCTCAGAGTATCAGGTACATTTTCATCTTACCCCCTGGCAGATGCTTTTTTCCTTCGAGATAACAACACAAAGTTTTGCAGAGCTAGTTATTTAGGTGTGAGTATAAGGCTTCAGTGCCTTCTGCTAACAATCTGCACAAAGCCTCAGCAGTGTCTGGTTTTAAGAACATTATGCAATCAGAAACTTCATGACTAACGTCGGGTAATACGTTGTATAAAATTCTTGCACTGTTGACACTGAACTTGAGGCAGAAACCCTCTCTCTGTGTCTCTATGTCTATTTTGGAAAAAAAAGTATGGATTTTATATGGATGTAATATTTTAAGTAGGCTCATTGAGTTTCAGAAATGTGCTTGTAAGAATGTAGATTGTCAAGAAATTCTTGCAGTACCAATTTTGTTGAGCAGTCCCTGCTGACGGTTCTTGCATTCAAGGCACCCAGCAGTTGTATGGTGTTACAGTAAGTGGGATTGGGTACTCATCCAAGGTCCTTTTGGTTTTATTTGCTGGATTATGTTTTACTTGGATTAATATTCCTTTCAGACAATTTTATTTGCATGATCAAAGTAGAAAGAAAAAGGGAAAGAGAGTTCAGGGTTTCTGTGCTGCTTGAAAAGTGGTTATCAAATTATTACTTTAGTATTCATTGCAGATTTATGCAAAACTTTTCCAAGAATTGCCATCAAATCTATTTCTGCACTTGTGAAATCAAGGGGGCTTTGGATTGATTTCAGTAGAATCAAGCTTATAAATACAAGTAGACTGGGAAAACTGAGTGGCTGCAGGGAATTCCTTTAAAGATAGAAGTAGTCTTTTTCATTTTCATCACGATATGCTTACTCTTAAACTGGCAGAGTAAGAAAATAAGGCATCTATGTAGATTTGGAATTGGACTTTACTTATCAGTTGGTCTTTTGTCAGAAGTAATTGTGATGGGTATTCTACACCCAACATTCTTTCTAAAATCACAGCTGTAACTGGTCCTTATTATTCTGAAATGAGGACTTTTTTTGAAGAAAATAACTGTGGTAAATATGTTATTTCAAACTGGAGGCACCCTATGCTGTGAATCCTTTAAATTAACTTCTTAAATGTAAATACATTATCAGTGAAGCTTATTAATGAACTTGGGGTGAGGGATTTTGAAAGAAAATAGGCAATAACAGTGACAGTTAAGATTTTATGCTGTGAGTTCTGTAAGACAGTAGAGTTTGTGCTAAAATCAAATAAGCATTTTGCATGCCTAAGTTAGTTACCAGTAATCTGATGCCACGTCAGACAGACACCTGTAATTGTTTATTTTTCCAGAAGAATTAAATGCATAGTTTATAATAAAAAGTTAAAGTAATGCTGAGGGGGGAGTTTGCTTTGCATTACATTTTTCTCACAAAGTAATCCTTAAACCAGTCCTGATGATATATTAAGTTCAGAGCATTTCTTTGTATATTATGTGCTTCTGGTAATGGGACACATTTTATTTTAGTAGTAATTCCAGACTTCCTTCCTGTTTCATTGAATACAATTTCATTTAGGGAAGGTAGTCCTGCAATTAATACCATAATTACCATAGCGCTAGGAAAACTTAGTTAATTTTTCCCTATCTGTCTTTACCTATACTTTTAATCCCATGGCAGTTTTAAAGTCTTTTCATAAGATAAAGCCATAGTCATGATGACTAGGGACCTCGTTTTATGTGATCCAGGCCCTTGCTCAACTCAGAACTATTTGCTGTTATTAAATTGCTCCTGAGTCCTTTTAGCTAAAATGATCTATCTTGCCCAGTCTTCTTGGAGGCTGTGAGTTCTCAGCCCTTTATCATGCAGGGGAGCCATCTCCAGTTTCTTAATAGTCTTTCTGAAATCAGAACCCAAAACTATATTCTAGGTATTTCCTTCCTAATATTGAGTTAGAGGTGGGATGGTAACTTTTCATTTGTCCTTGTTTCTGTCTTGTTATTTTTCTGCCTGGGACAGCCCAGTGTGCCATTTGCCTTGTTCATGGTGAAAAAGCCTTGCTGACTTATCTTCAGCTGCAGGTCTGTTGCCTCCTTCAGGTCCTTCTTGGCAGAGCTGCCACTCAGCCAGTCAGCTGTCAGCCTCCTTGTACTTCACAGTTTCTGAGTACCCATTCCTCAAGTTTCTCCACACCATTCCTGATACTATTATAAAATGAGTTTGGGTGTGGAGTTTTGCTTGATTTATTTTTTTGTTTTGTTTTGTTGGGGATTTTTTTTTTCCCCAACAAGTCAAAACAGGATCAGAGCTGGATGTTTTGTAAAACTCTACTTACAATCTGTGGGAATTTAAAGATGACTCAGGAACATAGGACTCGGCAAAGTAGAAAAAAAAGTAGCCCTGAACATCTTGAATGCCCAGTCCCCAAAGAAGGGCTTCTTTGGATGTACATCTTAGAGAAGAAGGCCAGATTTCCAAACTTGTAGATTAACAAGAAAAGGAATATGTCTCTTTTAATTTTCATCCTTTTAGTGATGAGAAATTGTTGCTACTGAACGGTTTTGTAGTGGTGAAAATTCTGGAATTTCTTAGCAGTACCACCAGCAGTGGTTATACAATCATTTTACATGGTATTCGTCTGTGTTGGCCTTCACGGACGTCATCTCAGGAGACTGTCTATATGCTACATGTGTTGAATCTTCTTAATAAATGAATAAAAATCCACTTTTGGGGTTGTAAATAGCAGCAGCTTTCAAAGGAGGGAAAATGAACAGATATATCAAAAACAATGTTACAGCTGCGTTGTGAGTATTTGCAGTAAAACCTGCTTTATACCCATGTATTTCAAATACAATGATTGTCGTACTGTGTTTTGATTAATACAGTTAATATTGGGATTCTTTTTACATAGATAATGAGGTCAAACTAAGCCTCTTATCATGTTAAGTATTTTTTTTGAAGACACAATTTGAACAAGAAGTGGAGGAATGAGGTCTGATACATTTGTGTGTGAAAGAATTAATTTTTCTTAATCTGTTCATGACAATTTTAAAAGACTTTTTCTGACAACCTAATCTAGTAGTTTTGGGGGGGAGGGGGAGTTGGTGTTTTTTTTTTTTTTTTTT
>VXBX01008451.1:122580-188632 GCA_013400415.1 Scytalopus superciliaris | reverse complement strand
TTTGTTTGGTTTTTTTGGTTGTTTTGTTTTGTTTTGTTTTGTTTTGTTTTCTTCTATTGCAGCTGAAATTAAAGGCATCCATCATAGTGATGTGGATAAATAAAGAAAATATTCTTCACAACGTTGTTATTACAGTCTAATGATCATCTAGTAATGATATAGTTAATAGCAAATAATTTGAATAATGGGTGCACAGAAAGTTACTGCAACTGAGATGAAAAATGCAGTATTATTTTGCTCTGGAAGATAGATACTAATATGTATACCAATATAACTTTCTTGTGACTCTGATAGTTTTGTTACTGTTTTACCAATTAATGCTGCAAGATTAAGACCTAAAACGCTTATATTCAGTAGGCACACGACAAATACTGGTAGTAGCAAAGCAAACTTCCTGCCCACACACCAGATGCTGCTTCTTGCTTTCAATTCATATTGAACATAGTTGCTTTAAGGATGTGAAGGAAAGCTGGGTGTTCCTTCCTTTTCCAAATTCAAAGGTTATTTTTCATCTCTGACAGTACTTTATTTTGTGTTTTAAATTGAAAGCGCATAGATATGGGTGGTCTCTTGCGTTCTGAGAAACTGTCTGTCTGATCCTTGTGAAGTTCAACAAGGCCAAGTACAAGGTCCTGCACTGGGTTGGAGCAATCCCAAGCACAAGTTCAGGCTGGGCAGAGATTGAGAGCAGCCCTGAGGAGAAGGACTTGGAGGTGTTGGTTGAGGAGAAGCTCAATGTGACCTGGTAATGAACACTTGCAGCCCAGAAAGCCAACCATGTCCTGGGCTGCATCAAGAAGTGTGGCCAGCGGGTTTAAGAGAGGTGATTCTCCCCCTCTACTCTGCTCTGGTGAGACCCCACCTGGAGTACGGCATCCAGTTCTGGGGCCCTCAATGTAAGAAGGATGTGGACCTGCTAGGGCAAGTCCAGAGGAGGGCAACAAAGATGATCAGAGGGCTGGAGCACCTCTCCTATGCAGACAGACTGAGAGAGAGTTTGGGATGTTCAGCCTGGAGAAGAGAAGGCTCCAGGCAAACCTTACTGCACATTCCAGTACTTAACAGGGGCTACAAGGGAGCTGGAGAGGGTCTTCTTACAAGGTCATGTAGTGATAGGAGAAGGGGGAATGGCTTTAATCTGAAGAGGGTGCGTTTAGATTAGGTATTAGGAAGAAATTCTTCACTGTGAAGGTTGTGAGACACTGGAACAGGTTGCCATGGGAAGTTGGGCATGCTCCATCCCTGGAGTGTTCAAGTTCAGATTTGATGGCCCTTTGAGTGGCCTTGTCTAGTGAAAGGTGTCCCTGTCCATGGCAGACAGGGTGATGTAGGTAATCTGTAGATGTCTCTTCCAACCCAAACCATTCTGTGATTCTATGAATTTATAGTGCACATAAATTTCACTGCACTTTTACTAGAACTCCACATTAATTTTTTGGTCTCTGTGTGCTTTGTTACAGTAATATCAATATCAAGACGAGTGTTGTGCTTCTGATTTCTGGGCAGGGGGCAATTTTGATAGATACTAGAGGCTGTTTTTGCTGAGTTGATTTTTCTCAGCTGGAAATGTAGTGTCCACATGTGTAAAATCTCAGAATGGCATGCTGCATTCCCAATAAACTAGTTGATCTCAAACAGAGAGTCCCAGGTGGAATTACTTATCCATCTTATGTTTGTCTTACCTATTATTTTGCCATGAGCTGGCTAATTTAGGCGCAATTGTAATCCCTATAGGTATGATGACAGTCCAAACAATTGTGACTCTGGAAATAGATTGTAGGACATTGTGTTCTCTGTATTTCCTCATTTTTAGCTCAGGGCAAACAAATACCTATCTGTGTACAGTTAGTGCACCTGCTGAAATACCGGACATTTCCTCAACACTATTACTCTGTGACAACAGCATTATTATATCTGTATTTTTTCAGTCAGAAGAGCAGTAGGAGGAATAATGCATTTAAATATACCAAATCGTATTTAATTTGTTGCTTAGCAGCCAAAGCAAATTATGGAAATCTCTGAGTCAGATCAAATATTCCTGTAGTATAGGGATTTCAGATCAGTTTGTCCATTTTTTGTTGTTATTTAGTATGACACCAAAGTTCAGAATTTGAGAGAGAGAGGTCTCCTTTCCCAGTTATCATTGTTCTCCTTAGCCAAAATCATTTTGATGAAACCTGAAACGACATCAGGCGAAAAGCAAAAGTGAGTGTTGAAGCAAAAAAGAGAGTGGGAGGCGGAACAAAAGAGGCAAAATGAAAAACAATTCTGCCTTTTGATATGTCACCAGATGAGCACTTCAGTTAACTACATAGATGAGAAAATGTGATATGCCCCTAGTCTGGATATTTAGGGAATTCCCTGGATGTCAATTTACAGGTTTTTTCACCATGAAGGTTCAAGTGTATGGAAAATGCACTAACTAGTCTGTGCTATTTTGAAGGTGCAGGTGATTCAGTTTCAGATTGTGCACAGGGGAAGCAATGTTATGTGTGAAACCTTAATCATTTGGTATTAATTTAGTTTTACTAACTGTAGCTGGATACAAAATGTAGCAATTACCACACCAAAAGCAAACAGAAGCTTTGAGCACATGCAATTATTTCAGTGCTGTTCTGTCTCCAATATTTTGCGCAGGAAGGAATTGCTATGAATTGATGTTTGGGGGTTGGGAATGTCGAACATAAAATCTATTTAAAGACAGTAATACTTTCAGATTGATTCAACAGTAAGATATACATGAATACACACACAGAGAAAGGCTATTTTAATATATAGGTAAGCATTAAGGTGCATACAAACAGAACCAAAGTGCTGTAGGTTGACTGAGGAGCAGACTGAGCTGAGCAGAGGATGTTCGTATGTGAGTACTGGAATATCATCTGAGGAACTGGTATAGCTCTAAAAAAAACCCCACCAAAGCTCATGCAGTGGAGAAGGGTGGATATTGGGAAGTTTTGGGGTTTTTTTCCCTGTACTGCAGTCTAATGATCTCTCCTGTGCTCTGTGATCCCAAGCAGCAGGCAATGGTGGTCGGGCTATATCAGGCTAGCCAATGACATCTGAATTTGGGGTCTTGGAGCATGAAAGAAGCAGCTGCTGCAGCGTGTGAGATCTAGGCACTCATATTGGAGAAGTGCGTGCATGTATGAACTGAAATTCTTAAGTTTAAAACAGGAAAATGGACTAATTTTGAGTCAAATGTTTTGTGATCGCAAATCTGTTGCTGTCATGAATTATTCTTCAGAAAAGCTCAAAACCTTTTGGAAAGAAAAATCTTTTTGGTCGCAAACCTGATGTATGTTAATATCTTTGGTACTCAGCACACAGGCCAGTTAATTATCTTTGATGCTCAGTTAGGAAAGAGAAGCTGAAGTTCTCAGGCTATGACCACAAAGTGATTTTATATTTAACCTCTAACTCTGGGCTTTTTTTCTTTCAATTTCTTTTGGTATAGTGTTCACCCTTATTTTAAAGTTTTGCTTTCTGGTTTAAATAAGTAATCGTTATGCGTGGGCAGCATCATTTTGAGGGTAGCTTTTGATGCATAGGCAAACTGCTGCAGAGAGATACTGGATATTTATGGAAGCTGAGTTGCAGGGGTTTTCTGTGTGTATGTAAAGGAACAGAATGTGTCTTCTCCTGACATATAGAAGAAAATGTGTACTTTTCAAAATAAGATACAGAAAATGTTAACAACTTTTATATCACAAATACTTTATAGAGAAAAACTCAAATACAGTACAACCTAAATGTTTGCTTTATTCTTTGCTGTGAAGTAGTCCTGCAGTTTGTACTGTAGTTTCATCTTCTAGGAACCATCTTTTGTTTAAAGGTGTTTATGTACTTCAGGGCTTAACTGGATTTAATAAAATAGGTAAGAAACACGGGAAGGATGTTTTCTTTCACATGCAAAAGCCAAAGGAATGAAGAGTCTTTGTGGACAGCTTAAAATTAACACAGTGTGAGAAACCTGGAAGAAGAGCTAACTCTCAAGATTCCTTATGCCCTAATATCAAAATTATTATTTTCCATTTTTTTCATTCAGAATTTAATTTCAGACAGGTGCAAAATTGTAGTTTACAGAACAGTGCTGACATAAACATCATATATCTCAAAAGATTCTTTGATACTAAACCTGAAATTTTACAACATAGTTTAGTTGTAATTGAAGAAAGGAGCTCTTACTCTCTTGCTTGCAGTGTGATTTGTTTTTTTCCTGACAAAACCAGATACTGTTTATTATAGTCTACAGTTTCAATGGCAAAAAAAAGACTGAAAAGTATGCAGAGAGCATCACTGTGGTGTTTCACTAATGAAAGTCAAAGATAATGTTATCAGTCAACCGTGGGGTATCTAACAGAGAGTTTGCTTACTGACAGAAGCCTTAAGGGACATAGGCTACAAATTAGAAATGAAATCGCCAGAAGGGATATCTTTCTGTAAGATAGAGTTTTTATTCTGAGTTGTAAGACAAATTCCTTTTAGCTGTACAGGATCTCAGCTTTTCTCAAAACTTGTCATGGACAGGCTTTTCTCCGTTTTCCATATAAGCCATATAGCTTCAACTATAGGGAATGTTTCTCATAGGCTCCTTCTTGTCCTATGATCAGTTGTAAGACGTGAAATCTGTATATTTCTGACAGAGCTGTTGCTAATTGCACACGTGCAGTATAGCAGAAGCACCAACAGATTCCTGCTTGTGCCCATCAGAATGGCAGCAACCAGAAATGGCACCACAGCAATTTATGTAGTATGCTCCCAATCATATCCATTCCTCAGGACCATCAAAAATACGTGCTAGGTAGCCAGTGTGTTTACATCTTCTGGAGCCTCTACTCTGTCATAGGACTTGTGTGTCTCTTAAATGGAGGGAGTGAAAGACAGGTGTCACAAAGGTGCAGACTGCAGCTACAGAGCAGTTTGATTTATCTGCAGCCACTTTTCCCCTATGATGTTTGAAGGGTCCTAAATAGAGTGGGGACTACACGTCAAGTGAATTGGGGTAGCAAGTTGCATGTGTATCTTGAATTATGTCATTCAGGAAATGGTGGTGCTCCAACGAGGCTGAAAATATTCTGGTGATGCTGCTTTCCTCACAGTGTTTGCATCTAACCAACCACATACTAGGTTGAAAATTATTGGCAAGAACAATGTTGAATCTTGTTTTCTATCCTGCAGCCTTGTAGTCATGGTAGAGAATTAGAATTTGTGAGGGGTTTGTGTGCATTTAGAAAATAAACTTGTGAGGAATTGTTTTATCTTGATTTACATTGAAATGCATTTGAAGGTTACATAATCTTGCAGGATTGGATCGTTAATCTTTATTGCTATGTTTCTTCATTTATGAGCTTGAATAGCTTCTATATCCTTGATGCAAACAGAATAATTTTGTCAGCCTGCTTGCATTCACATTCTTGGGGCAATAAATTCTAAGCCAGCAGAAGATACCACGGTGCTTGATATTCAGGGCTGCAATGCTGCAGCAAATACAGGAAACTTTTGTGCTTCCAGAATAGAAAAGTGCATGCATTTTGTATATTTATGAGCTTAGGTATTTTTTTCCCCTAATACATAGATGAAGTTTAAATTACCAAAAGTAGATCTCTTTCCTAACTTCTCTGGGGAAATTAATTGTAACTGCTTTTCAGGAATGTTAAAAAATCACTGAAGACTTTCTGTGGAATTGTAAAGAATGCACTACACTTGCTTGGTGTGTGCACTATTGACATTAGTTATTCAATGAGCGTTAGGTTAGCATTGTGATGCCATTAGAAGTCTCTGAATATTGTAGTAAGTGAAGATTTTAATTTTATTGTCAAAGTTTCTGGAAGTTTGAACTCTGTGAGGGTGACAAATTTTGGTGGGCTTTTTTCTTATGTAATTGTTTGGATACCTTTTGTAGTGGTTTTATTTATTTTAACATGTGGGTATACATAAAAGTGTTACAGTCATGTTCAGGTGTTTAGAAGAGACATGGATGTACTGAAGTGAAAAGACACAAAAAGGTTTAAGGGGTTGTCTCAGCAGGCTGGGGTTGTTTAGCATAGAGGAGAGATGGCTCAGAGGAATCTCATAAGTGTGTATAATTGCTTTATAGAAAGCAGCAAAGGATCCAGGCTCTTCTCAGTGGTGGCCAGTGACAGGACAAGAGGCACTGGGCACAAACTGAAACACAGAGAATTCTATTTAAACAAAAAACTTTCTCTCTGTGGGTGTGGTTGAACACTGGAGCAGGTTGTCAAAACATTGTGGACTTTCTATTTGTGAGATACTCAAGACATGACTGGGCAAGGCCTGGAGGAACTGCTCTAGCTAACCCTGCTTTGAGAAGGGGCTTGGTCTAGATGATTTTCAGAGGTCTTTTGAACTGCATTGATTTCATGATTTATTGGCCAAAGTTATTCTGACTTGCTTTTCTACTGAACTGAGTTTTCAGATGTACAAATATATGAACTTTCTTAGACCTTCCAGAAACATTTTAGTAGAACAGTGCAGCACTGGAACAGGTTACTCAGAGAGATTGTAGTATTCATCCTTTCAGTTTTACAGACCATGATGAATTAAAGCCAAGGCTGTTTAGGTTTAGTGCTGGCAATAATCCTCATTTGAAACGGAGTTTGGTCTAGGTGACCTCTGGAAGTCACTCCAAAGAAATGTCTCTGTGATTCTGTATCTCCTTGTGAATTTTAGATCCATGTGTTCATGTTTACATGATGTAAAATGAGTAAGGATTCTTGCTAATTGCCGTGAATGGGGTCAGTATGATGAAGTGATCCAAGCAACTTCTATAGCTGCAGTACTTTGAGGGGCTGTCATGATGCATGTGGTGATGTACCTTATACCTCTCCTGTTTGGAATTTCTACAGCTGAGGATTCTTGCCACTGCACATGTACAAGGCTCTGTTGTTTCTGCAGGTGTCATAACATAGGGACAGTGCAGCAAAAGAAAATGTTACTGGTTAAAAAGAAGGCCACGTTTACCTGGGTGCTTGCAAACTTACAGTGAAAAGTCTGTGGTCAGCAAATATAAGTAAGTAACTCCTAGATCAGTTTTCTGTTTATAAAACAAAAGTACCTAAGTTCCACTGCTCTCTCTTTTCCTGGGCAATAACATGGAGAGGTTGTCATTGTGGTAAGGATTGTTTTCCTCTATGCTGATCCATTTTCATGACTCTGCAGTAAATGAACTGTATTGAATAATCAAAGCCCATCATGTTAGCTGCTAACTAGCTTTCGCTTTAGCTGGTGTCACATTGGCTGTACTGTAAGATAATGATAAATTTTCATGGCTTTTTATATCTATGCTAGTTATAGCATGTGGGCTTCTTTTGCTTGTTTTTAATGCTGATTATCACAGACAACTGTCCTTGCTGTCCTGTTCTGTATTTTCTCCTCCCTTAGAAAATGGGCGGGAGATGGGGGAAGGAAGGAGGAATGAAATAACACTGAAAATCGTGTTGTGGCACATCATCTTCTGGAATGGTGGGTGGTTTCAGGTTGTGTGCATCTTATGATTCTATGTTTTCAGAAGCTGGCATGAAACCATGCAGCTGGTGAAATTATAATTGCTTCAATGAGTGACCTAGTGTGTGGTTATGCACGCATTTGCATATTAGGTCTAAATTTACTTGTTTTTCTGTAGTGAATGTATTAGTATATATAGTTTTGAAGTAAAAGACTTAAAAATATTTTTCACATTTACAGCTAATTATAGCTATGCCTACTTTGGTTTCAGACAATTATTGTCAGCAGCTTGATTGAAATCTTGAAAAGCAGGATTTGTGTGTGTTAGCACGTGTTCCTCTAAATATAGTAAATAGTTCTGTTTTCTGCATTTTATGTAATGGCGGTAACAGTTGTTAAAATACATTTGAAATATAGTAAGTTCTGTAGAATTGTCAGATTATGTGAATTCAGGACTTACTCTCCCCCTCCCCTTAATTACTTTCAAAGGCTTTAGTACTCTTTTTACTTTCAGAAACAAAAAAAGGTATTAAGTATCATCCAGTACAATAAAGATGAACACCTAAATAACTTTAGTAAATACAACTTTAGGCAATTTACATTGTACACAATATTTATTAATCTTAAGGTTTTCAGACTAGTTTAAACAGATGGAGAACATGGGGGGAAAACAGAGTGGTTTAGAAAGTTAAGATCTACATGTATATACACAGAAAACCTTGCCGGCAGGAAAGCAGCAGGTGTCTTCAAAAACAAATGATCCTGTTTTCCTCTCCACTCTTCCTATTAATCCTAATATTGGCTGCAGAAGTTCTGATAACAGATCACAGAGCTAAGCTTCTTTTCTGTGCCTTTGGCACTCCGGGTGAAGTAATGCATTCTCTTCACCCAGCAACATGTAGCTTTCTGGTGACTGGGAGCAGGAAGAATCAGAGATCCAGCTGCCAAAACAGAATTGAAATGCAGAGGAGAAACAGTCACTCAGCCAAAAAACGAAAATCACAAATCAACCTCCCCCCGACCCCAAAAACCAAAAAAACCACCAAACAAACAAACAAACAAACAAAAAAACCAACAAAAAAGCCCCAAACAAGCAAACACATAAACAAAACAAAAAAACCCAAAACAAAAAAAAAACCACAAGAAAATAAGAGGAAGAAAGAAAAATGGGTTATAAGAATAGGGGCAAAGGGAAATGAAATAATTTTTTCTCAGATCCCATTTGTTGTTCTCAAGACATGAACAGTAGCTGTTGAATTAAAAAAACAAACAAAACCCACCACCACCAGATTATACCCTTCTTTCCTTCTCATTTTCTCCCTATGAAAGATGTTTCTGAAACTTCTTATTCTAAAAATGAAAAACCGGCATCCTAAACTGTTGTTTAAAGAGATTATAAATACATTATCTCTCTTCTAATATTGAGTAAAATACTTAATATTGGTTTGTCATCATTGGGGCCATAAAGAAGTGAAACAAAGTAGCTGTGCATGAAAACATAGTTTATGTTCTAGTAAAAGCGGTTTCACTTTCATCTTCACTAAATAGAATGATGGAGAAGTCAGGAACCTAATTTTTAAATCAGTGTTGTCTGAGTTATTTTGAAACTCAGCCAATTAGCTGAAGACCTGAAATGGCCAAAATTGCATGTACAAGGAAACTGTTGTTTTGAGTTGCACAAAGCACCTCAGTTGCATTTACATGCAACAGAAGAATTGGAAAGCAGAGGAAAAGTAGAACTTACATACTTTAGCACAACAAAATGTGAATAGTTGTATGTAATTTACATGCAAATTGTTGGGTTTGGGTTTATTTTTCAGTTTTTCAAAACTGAAACAAATATGGAGACTGAGAATTGTTACAGTGCCCCTGTACTGACAAGGTTTAGGGTTTTTAAGGAGAGGTAACCTGCTGTGGAAAAGCTGAACTCCTGCATAGTCCGAAGGTAATAGTTGGGTTTCTGATTTTTATACTCACAAAGTAGCTGAAACAATTAAAACCCATCCTGTTCAGCCTGAATTAGTTATTTAATTCTAGGTGAATGGCTGGATTGTTAGTTCATTGAAAATCCTTATGGAAGCATAATGATTTAAAATACATGGATTTAGTCTTTCTTTACAGAGAAGTGTTTTATTTGGCTTTTCTTTCAATTCTGATTTTCAGTTTACTGTGCTCAAAGACTGGAAAAAGGAGAGATGATAGCTGAGAGCTATGCATAGGAGGAAGAAGATGACATTGTTCCCTGTCAGAAATGATGCAGTTTGGACCACTTGTGGAACAGACAGCATGCTTTCATTTGATCTTGCTTCTAGTGATTTAATAAAATTATGTGTTATGTACTGAAATGTACAGACTCACTGAGGTGTAAAGTGAGAATGGTCCTTCAAGCACCTTTCCAACCTCCCCACCCCTGCCCCACTATTTTAGTGGGGAAAAAAAAGAAAAAGATCCTAAGCTGGATATTTGAGAGGATGTGAGGGTTTTCCTGTAAAAGACCTTAATATAATGGAAAGAAAGGTTTGGCACAACAAGTAGTGATATTAAAAAGCTTTATTTTGGGGAAAAAAAACAAACCCAAACCACAAAAAAAGAAAGAAAGAAACAAACAAAAAAACCCCAAAACCATAAAAAACCCCCAATCCAAATGCCCCCCACAAACAATAAACAACACCAAACCCCAAAATAGATCCACCCCCCCCTCCAAAAAAACCCCACCAACCCTGCCACCCCACATGAAACAAAACAAACAAAAAAGACCCCAAGTGACCTAACTATGGAAGCCTGTGATAATTGTGGTAAAATAAAGCAAAATTGCAAACTACTCACCCTACTGGTAGGAGATAAAATCACATATGGAGGGAGAACTAGTTCTACGTGGGAACTGTATACCCCTGCATACAATCTTCCCACCCCCTTTTTTTTTTAAACCAAACCCCATTGTCATTAATGTCTTGTATGTACAAAATAAGGACTGTTAATCAGAGGATTAGTTACTTTTTAAAATTAATTTATATCCATTTGTCTTTTGGTCTCATTCCTACAAATTATTTTGACTGTAGAACTACTTCTGTAGAACTACAGAAACATTCTTTTTTAGATCAGTTTGCAGGATTGGGATTTCCACAGGATAGAAATCTTATTTCTATTTGAGAGGCTTCTTTTCAGACATTGTAGAGAAGCATGAGATTTTATTTTAATGTGACAGTTGGCATCTCACACTATAAATTTCTTTCATATTTAAATAATACCTGCACTAGCTATCTGAAGTGCTCAACTTTGCTAAAAGGACAGCAGGAATAAAAAGATAGTTAATCATCTACAAAGGTGCCAAAAGCAAACTTCAGCATTTATTCTCTGGAATGCATATCTCATATTTTTAGGTGACATGATAAATGTATCTTATTTCATAGAGTGGGTTTTAAAAAAATGTACATTATAGATTTTTGGTTCTTGATTTTCATCATGACTTTATGTTAATAGAATTGAGCTGATAACCTCATCCTACACTAGTTTAGGGTTTGTATTGCGATTCTGAGTATCTGCATTACATAGCAGCTTAAAAAAAGGTACATACAGCCTTCATTCTTTTGTTCTTTGTGTGCTATATTCTCTGGCAAGCTTATTATTTCAATTGATTTTTCTTTAAAGTAGCAGTTTTAAAAGCAGTTTTATAGCTGTTTTAGCTATGACATTAAAAACTTTTTTTTAAAAAAAGACCCCTCTATATTTACTTGACTTTTTAAAAATTATGATGTAATGTAAAGCCAAGTAAATAAGAGGGGTTTTTTAAAAGAAGTTTACATGATTTTAATCTGGCTGCTTGGCTTGATCACAGTAATCACACGAAGTATTTTGTACATATTTATAACTACAGTTCTGGTATCTATGCCTTTTTTTTGTAATTTTGCATAGCAGAATTGGCACCTAGGCTGTGAGGCAATCCATTAGCCAACCCTTCAAGTTATGCTGGTAAATACTAGTGTATTTGAAACATTTCAGCTAAGCATGCATATCAGTAACAGAAGAGAGTAACTGGGGTGTGACTGATGCTGGTGCCTTCCACCAATGGGAGTAATTTTCAAAGAAAAGGAAATACTCCTTTTCCAAAGCCTGCTCATTTTAGGAAGGTTTGGAAGTGGTAGTGTTTCCTTCTCTTCACAAATACTAATCTTTGTTTGCTTTTAAGATTATCTAACTACAATTCAGTTCCTTAGGGTTTTGCTTGTAATGTATTTTCATCTTGGTAACATCACCCAAGGAAAGGGTGAAATGGCTGTTTATAATTAGATACATTGTGATCTACATGGAAGGAGAAAAATTAAACATGGATCTTTTTCTGTTAATGCAGCTGTCTATAATCAACTAATTAAGGTAGGGTGACAGTGATCATTTTATATCAGTGTTCTGAATCCGCATTTTAAGATACTGTTTCCAGAGGTGTTTTGTTGTGGTGTTGGTTGTTCTTTTCTGATGTTGAGTATACCACTGGCAATGGAAAGCACAGTCTAACACCTCAGTTCTGTGTTGGGCTGTGTATAACGCTCAAGAACTGAAGGTACTGTAAGATGTACATGTACCATAAATTGAGAGTCCCTCTTCTCCTTCCACTGGAGTCAGGTTGAGGAGTACCATGAAAAAATCAAGAGATTCTTTGTGTTGGGAAAAATCATTATCATTACTAGTTCACTATGTATTCTCTTTCTGGTATTATATAATACTAGAATAATTCTATTACTGGTTTATAGTGAGAGTCTGAGTCCAGAATTTCAGCAAAACTCTTTCCAAATACCTGTGTTGCCCAGGGCTGTTGGAATGGTTTAATTAAGAATCTGAACTTGTCTGAAATAAAAATAAATTAAGATAGTTCATTGTAATAAAGATAATACTTCCTGTGTCAGACATGAGATCATCCTGTGTTCTCAGTTGTTCAAAGGTCTGACCAAATGCTGCTTTTGTAGCCTTAGTGAGTTCTTTTGCAAACTGTATCCCTTGGATCTTGCTTTTAGGGAAGATCATCTTCATAATGTCCCTTTTCTTTCCTCCTCAGAGTCAGCTGGGATTTCCTTGCCAGAACTATTCGGAAAGTTGCTCTGCAGAAGGCTCCCAGAATGTTTGTGGAAGGAGTAGCACCCCTTCATAAACAAATGTTAACTTTTATCTGTAGAAACAGGGTATCAGATTGGAATTTTTGTTCCTTTTTCATTAATCTAGTAGATATATAGAGAATATTGAACAGATTGGTTGAAATGTTCATTTCATAGTGCTGCTTTCACTGCTAATGCTTATTAAAGAGAAACTGCATTTTTTAAGTGCTTGGAAAAAACTTTCCAATTTTTTTCAGGCAAGAGGATTAAGGCAGATTTATTTTTACAGGGTTTGCCTGCATGAGTCACAAATAAAAAATATTGTCTTTATGCCTAGATCTACACTTGCTTGGGGATTTATTTGGTCTTTTGTTTCAAACCTAGTACTACCACTAAGAAATGGTGTTAATAGATGGAGTGATAAAAGTGAATGATAGAACCTGGTTTTACTTCCTAACAGCAAAGTGTGTTGACACTCACCTCTAAGGAAACCTCACCACTAACAGAACTGCACTTTGGGAAATAAAGCGAGTAATAGTTTGGGGTTTGCTTGTTTTAGGTGTGCGGGTTTGTTTTGTTTTGGTTTTTTTTATAGTTCAAATGTAGACAAAGCTCTAAATTTTGAATAAGTATAGATGGCAGAAAATTGACCAAGAGATTCTCAAACCTGTCTTGTGTATTAAGGGCTTCAATTCACATGCATATCCCTGTCTTGTGACACGAAATCTGTGCTTCAGCTGGTTTTTGTTGTTTGTGTACGTTTGTGTCTGTACACTTACATATATTCTGTGTTGCAGAACTGGAGAATGCACTACAGTTGTAATGGAACAGCTTTTATTGTCCTCTGTTGCTTTGTTTTCATAAGTTTTAAAAATTCCTTTATGGTGTAAAGTTGCTTTTGCCTGTTGATAGTAAGCTCCATATGCTTCTCTTCATGAGGATGAAGAGGGATGGCAAAAAACTTTCTATATGCAACTGTACAACCTTGACTTACGATAGAAGTATGCACAGAAACTGTCACAAGCCTTGAAAGCGTATAATTCTGTTGAGATATGCCTTACTGTGGGCTAATCCACTATGGCAGAGGGGTTTAGAGAGGAAATATATTAAAAATAAATGGCACTTTAAAATTTTAGAGACTGATTGAGCACACGTATGTGAAAATCTTTATATTCATCAGAAAGAGTGACTAGTTAAAAGAGTGACTCTTGGGAACGGTCTTGTGCAGGGCTAGGAGTTGGACTTGATCATCCATGTTGGGTCCCTTTCAACTTGGCATATTCTATGATTCTGTTTAAGAAAGCAGGGTGCTAAAGAAATTATTATTGACATTTCCTAATATCACTGCATTACACATATAATTAGTTATCATGACAAATGACAGTTTTTAAGGTATTAGATAGATTTGTATTTTAAATTGGAAATATTTTCTGAACCAGAAAATATCTTTCCAGAGAAAGTGTTAATTTTGAGGTTATTAATGTAGAGTAACAGTAATGTTGGGGGGAAAAAATAAAATCACTAATATTAGAAAAAATGCATGTAAAATATCCAACTCAATTAAATTAACAGAACCAAAGGGCAAATTTCCAGAAACACAGATATGTGAAGTGCTGCATAAGAACTGTGCAGAGCCAAGCCAAAATGAAGGAAACAAATCTTTTACTCCAACTATGGCACTGGGAAGGAGTAAGATCTACTCTGAAATACTCTCCAGTATCCCACTTTGCGTTGGATTCAGATTTCCAAGGTCAAGTGAGTGATCTGAATAACTGAAAAATCTGAAAAATCTGATTAACAGCCACCTGTGTGTGAAGTTTTTATTTCCATAAAGCTTGAAGACTGTGCTGATTCCAGGCCTGGAGATAGAGCCATCATCATGCTTAGATGTCCAACTTCCAGCAAAGGCTGTTTAAAACCATGGCTGGCCATTCTTGCTACTGCTTTCTGCAGGAATGCAAACCAGGAGGAATTAGGTGAACACATTTCATGCATATAGATGGTAGGGAGTTAAGCCCAAACCACAGCTTGTCTTTATTTGCCAGGTTTCAGAAACATGCAGGTTACCAGTGCCTGTATCCCTGCGCTCAAGGCATTCCAAAAAGGGAGAAGGATGCATCTGAGTAGATGGTTAGTTAGTCAGTGTTTCCCAATGGTGCATCAGTGCCTAGGCTCTTATGTGAGATATGGGCATTGATTCATCCAGTTGTCTGGACACAGATAATATAGCTGGAAAAACTAAATGTAGAAAATGCTTGACATAATTTGAAGGGTTTACTGCAAGTGCAGCTTGGGTATCTAAATACATAAAAGCAGTGAAATTTCAGAAACACATTTATCTTGCACATTTAGTTTTGGTAGTTGTAGGTATTTCCTCTACTCAGGTTACCGAGCATTGGGAATACTAGTTTTCTGTACCTAAGGCTGTGTCTAGAAAATTAAGGTGCTTAATGGAGCCTGGGAGTCTGATCCCTAGAGCCAGCCAGCTATTTTCTTATGCTCTGTCCTTTAGTACAGAGTTTTATTTTGTATCTGACTTGGATGTACTTTAAGAAGAGCAGTTAAAACTGGTACAATTTATTCAGTGAGATCACTTAATGCACACTTGTTATTTTCGATAGTTCTGTACATAGAGAATAAAGCATTCCATTTTTCAGTTATATAAAAAATTCATTTAAACATTCTGAAAGCAGCCTTATCTTTGATTCCTGATGAATGTATCTTTAATGGAAAAGAAACACAAGCAATGGAAAAAACCCCCCAACTTTTAAAAGGCTTTCAGTACAAATATATTACAGAGTGGACGGTGCATATGTAAAGAAAAATTTCCAGGTGCAGTTTGCATGCATAGTCATACAAAACTGTGCTGCTTTTCATGCTGCTGTTAATGGTATTTATTACTTAATGTCTGTCAAACTATTTCATTATAGTCCATCAAAACCTTCCTTATAACTTGTCAAATCCCTACCTTAGCACGCATGGGCAATATTAATGCCAGTATTTGTACCTGTGTTTTTTTTGTTGCTTATTTCCTTGTCTCCTGTTGCAAGTCTCTTGGAGATACTACTCTTAATCAGTAGACAGAAAGTGGGAAGTTGTTGATGTTCTCATCTGTAGATGAGAAAATGAAAAGCATCATTAAATGGTGAAAGATTGAAGATTGAATTGATTAAGTTGAAATGTAATAGAAAGTGCAAATGTCAAAAGAAGCGTTATTACATTTACCCACAGAAGAGTGCATAAGAAAACCTGAGAAGCCCTAGCTGACCTAGACAATAATTGCAAAGCAAAAATTAATCTGAAGTCTGTAAAAGGCAAATTTGCTATTAGGCTGTATCAGATGAAGTATTTCTGAAATAGCTAGAAGTAAAATAGTGCCCTTTTACAAAGCACTGGAAAAATCTAATGTAAAATTTTGTATTCAGACCTGATGTATTATGACTGTAATACATGCAGCTAAGGACTAGAAGAGTGATTTATTTGATGTACAAAGTTAAAGTTCAAAGGAGTTGTGGCCTACCCCCCTCTTCCCCATGTAAGTGCAGCATAAGGTAAACACTAAAGAGTTACTTAAGATGAACAGTGGTTCTGACAAAAGAACAAATACCTGTAAGTTTGGGCATGAATTGTGTTAGAAATTGGAAGAAATGTTTAACCATACAGAGTTGTGTGGTTCTGAAGTAGCTTTCCATTAAAGATCTATCTTTTATAGCCCTGCAGTAAATATGAAATGGAACTTGGTTAAAGGAAACTCACATGACAGGATTTGCCATATTGGACTTTGTTGCCTAATTCTGGCTGTATGCTATTGCCTGAGCAACACAGAGCAGGAAACACAGGAAAATACCTAAAATCCAAAGAAAAGATTATTCAAATAAGGGATTATAGATAAACTATTTATTGTAGGATTAATAATACCTGGCTTTCAAAGGTTCAATGACTAAATGGCAAGAAGGGTTTGAACTTGTAAAGATAGGAATTTCTGCATGAACATGAGTTCAAGGATGGCAGAGTGCTTATCTTTTAAGTATTTAAGCTGCTGTAAAATTATTAGATATGATGTTCCCCTTAGCTCAGCATTTGTAAGGTGATTGTTAGTTTGCAGGAAAAACTGTACCCAAGTAGCTAACCAAATTCTGCACCACTCTATCTTGCTCAGTATTCTTACTTCAACAGCAAAACCACCAGCAGATGCCTAGAGAAATGTAACATTAGGATTAGCTTATATGATACCTTTCAACTTCTGAGCTTTTCAGCTTGAAGGTTTTGTAAACTCTTGAGGGTTAGTCTGTTCAGGTACATAAAGTGAACTCTCACAAGTGCTTGTCTGTTTTTAGCCTGACTTCATCATGGGAACTTCTTGTATTCAGTGTCCCCTGCACTGTTTGAAATTGTCTGGAATCCAAACACATGTCGTCTTTGATCCTGGCTTCTCCTACCTTTTTGTGCTATCCATTTGTTTTCTTTATTGCAAGAAACCATGAAAACTTAATGCCTATGTAAGGTGTTGCCACTAAAGATTTTGTAGATCTCTGTCACAACAGCTCCCAAACTCTTTTTTTTTTTTGTAAACAGAAGCATTCTATGCATTTGAGCATTCCATGTACAGGGACAATTTGTACCACAGATCCTCCTTGCCCTCTCAGAACCCATTCCATTTCTACTGTGTCCTCTATTGAGAGAAACAGGCAAAAGCTTCATGCAATATTTAAAGTATGGAACAAGCATAATATTATAGAATTATATAGAATCTCTTTTTTTTTTCTCTTTGATACTCTTTTACTTTCCTAATGTTTCCAAAATTTCATAATGCTTCTTTTATTTCCTAATTCACTTTTTTAGTATGGCCAAGCACCAAGCTGATGTTTTCATGGAATTACCTAGCATAGCCCCACTCTTCTGCTTCTTAGTGTTACCAGTCTACTCAGAGCCTCTTGTTTTATATATGAACCTAGGATTAGTTTTCCATACCTGTATTGTTTTACATGAATCTAAATTGGATGTCACAAGCCCTTTTATTACCTGATCACTCAGACTAATAAGACATTTTTGCTGGTCTTTCAGGCATTCCTCTTTACTACTTCGTTGTATCTACAGATTTTCTCACCTCACTGATGTACTACCATCCCTTTCTCCTTCTTCCTTGCACTGTTACTTATGAATGTGTTTAACAGGACAGTTCCCCCTACAACTCCCTGCGTAAGTGACATTATGAGAGCTGAGTCTGAACTCCAATCTTCTGGTTCCTCTCTTTTAATCAGCTATTTTCCCACACCACAACCTTTGCTTTTATGCCCCAGCAGCTTACTTTCCTGAAAAACCTTTAGAGGAGAATTTTGTTTAAAGCCTTTTTTTAAAAAAGTGAATAGTCTGCTTGAGCTGGATCACCCTTGTGCTTGAGGTTGAAACCCCTACAGAGAACTTCAGCAGGGCTGTCAGGTGAGACTTGCCTTTACAGAAGCTATGTTGGCTTTTCACTGTTGCATTGTATTTAGTGAGATGTCCACTAATTCTGTCCTTTTTTTATAATTTCTACTATCAAGTCTCATGCTTGCCCAAATGTATTTCCCCAGAACCATTTTGTTTCCCAAGCTTGACACTGCATTTGTCAGCTCCAGTGTTTAGGTACCAAGAAAGTTGTAGTTATTTGGCTACTTCATCCTATATTTCATTAGAACCCTTGGGTGGATACCACAGAGCTAAGGTGATGTGTTAATTTGTGTGGTTTTACACAAATTTTCTTCACAAAGTTTCTTCCATAGTTACTTTCATTTAAACCAAATCTCTGCTTATTTACTTAATGACTTATTGTTTACTCAGCTGATTTGAGTTTACTCTCTACCAGCATTTGCTTTAGTAAGTTGCGTTCTCTGGCACTGCACTTGTGATACCATATCCTTCTATAGTCTCTACTTCTGCCTGGAATGATTCAATTCCTTTTAGGAGCCCTTTCTAGCTTTTTAACAGGCATCCTCATTTTTTACATAATTTCCACTTTCTGGAAGTATTACTTCTGAAAGTGACTTTGTGTTCCTGAGGAGCCAGTACAGGGACCAGATCCTGTTTGAGATCTTCATGAATGGTCTGGACCAAGGGATCAAGTGCTCCCTCTAGTCTGGTTTGCAGATGACACCACGTTGAGTGGGAGTGTTGATCTGGAGGGCAGGAAGGCTCTGCAGAAGGATCTGGACAGGCTGGATCAATGGGCCAAGGCCAATTGTATGAGGTTCAACCCGGGAAGGTGCTGGGTCCTGCACTTAAGTCACAACAACCCCCTGCAGTGCTACAGGCTGGGGAAAGAGTGGCTGGAAAGCTGCCTGGCGAAAAAGGACATGGGGGTGCTGGTCAACAGCAGCTGAGCACCCAGGTGGCCAAGAAGGTCGAGGGCATCCTGGCCTGTGTCAGGAATAGTGTGGCCAGCAGGACCAAGACAGTGATTGTTCCTCTGTATTTGACACTGGTGAGGCTGCACCTCAAATACTGCATTCAGGAGTGTGTCCAGAGAAGGGCAGTGAAGCTGGTGAGGTGTTTGGAAACTAAGTCATATGAGGAGCTGTTGAGGGAGCTGGGGGTGTTTAGTCTGGAGAGAAGGAGGCTCCCCAGGAGACCTTATTGCTCCCTACAACTTCTTGAAAGGAGGTTGTAGCAGAGTGGAGGCTGGTCTTTTCTTTCAGGCGACAAGTGATAGGACAAGAGGAAACGGCCTCAAGTTGCATCAGAGGAGGTTTAGATTGGGTATTAGGAAAAATTTCTTCATGGAAAGAGTGATCAGGAATTGGAACTGGCTGCCCAGGGAAGTGGTGGAATTGCCATCCCTAAAAGTGTTCAAAAAACTTGTGGATGTGGCACTTGGGGACATGGTTTAGTGGTGAAGATGGCAGTGTTAGGTTAACAGTGGGACTCAGGGATCTAAGAGGTCTTTTCCAACCTTAATGATTCTGTGGTTCTAAAGATTAGGAGAACTGTGGTGATTTTTCTTGGCCTTTGTGACTCATGCAGTTCTACTGGTTATAGTCACTGCTTCAGTGACACTTTCACTGTGAGGTCTTGGAGTAGCTCTGTGCATTCCTCAGTGCAAGCAAGTCATTGCTTGTTGTGAGATTTTAACCGTGAAACAACCTCAGATCTGAAAGATCTAAGAAAGATCATATTTATGTTGCTTTTTCCATCTATGTGGTGTCTAATGCAAATGAACACTCTGCTGTTGCTCCATCTCTGATGTGTGTTGGCTGGTGATGCCTCTGTTACAATGGGTGTCAGTGTCATGGTTGGGCAGGTAGCAGTCTGCAGCCAAACCTTTTATTCATCTAAAATTTCAATCCAACTTGTTTGCTAGTCGCTGAAATGCTAGTTGTTACTTAACTCTCTATTTATAACATAGATCTGTTACCGCTGTTTGTGTATTTTTGTTTGTCCCCAGGCTTCCTTTCACAAAGTTTCCAATATGCCCAGTATATTAATGTTTTTATTTAGGACAAGAAATTGATGTAAAATGGTCCATTGAATTTTCAATTCCTGTTCTAATATGAAAGTATAAATAATGTATTCTGAATTATTAATGCATTCCATAAATATTGAAACATAGGCATTAATAATTTTATAAAATTAAGCATTTAAAGCATGTTTTAAAACATAATTGTATATAAAATGAAAGTTAGAAAAGAAGAAATGGCATGGAAAAGTACAAAATTGTGTGTCTTAAGTGCTATGCTCTAAAAGTATAGCTGTAAAGTACATGCTGTTAATGTAGAAACACTGGTAATGTAGAAATATGCAAATGTGTACTTTTTCCAGCTTTTTCTGGTGAAAGCCCAGAATAGTAAAATGGAACAAATAGCTGAACAGATCAGCTAGAATAG
The DNA here is from genome assembly GCA_013400415.1 of Scytalopus superciliaris. Classification (NCBI taxonomy): domain Eukaryota; kingdom Metazoa; phylum Chordata; class Aves; order Passeriformes; family Rhinocryptidae; genus Scytalopus; species Scytalopus superciliaris. Next base: position 168,222 of record VXBX01008451.1, on the reverse strand, counting down.
TAACATTAGAATGATATATTTGACAGGACATTTTTGTTTAAATATATATCTTTGTTATTCTAAGGGGAAAATAATTTGTTTTGTTCAAAAAAAGGAAATGGCATTTTACCTTAATTAGAAACAAACCAAATAACAACCAAGTTGCATAATCAGCATTTCCTCCTTCTGATCTCTAGTATTGAGTCCAGTGCCAGTAGGTCAGGATTCCACAGTTATATGAGATTTGACCTCTAAAACTGGGTGAGATCTTCAGGGCAGGACTAATGTAATTCAGCATCTGGCACTTAATAAAATCTCAACATGATACTGCAGTAAAAATAATAATGAGCACAAAAAGAAAACCTTTGTAATTTTCATCATCAGTTCTTTACCCTTTGTTCTGTGTGCTCTACTAAGAGAATCCACACAAGTAACTTGGCCTTTTTTGGATTAATTTTAACTAAATTTAACACCCTGGACACTTTAGAATTATCCTAGCAGGATTTGTAGAGTGGTCTCTACCTATACAGATTTAGTACATGGTGTTTTGAAGCAATTAGCCCATGCATGAACTAGGGATGCCAGGTGAAAATTCTTTAATTTGTGCCTCAGAAGACTTTTCAGCTGATCTGTGGAATTTACTGAATGGTTAAAATTAACCATCCTCATTTCAGTGAACAAGCTCCAGAAAACTTATACTTTAAATAATGAGAATAACATGTCAGTACTATTTGTGTTCCCTCCTCTGCCCCCTGAATTCTTTGTTTGAAATTCAGCAGCCCTTCAGAGTTGTACAATGAAGTCCTTCCACTTTCTTTGCATTGTATTTCTTTTGTATTGTCGCTTTCTAGTTGTCTTATTTTATATATATGTTCCATTAGTGCATGAGGAAATCTCCTGTAGCACACAGGAACAAGTGCTTACTTCATGCTTAATTTGTGTAGTATCTCAAAAGAGTCTATTTTAATACTAAAAGAAACGTGAGGCTTTCTTTGACACAGAAATGTGGCAAACGTAATATGCACCCAGCCAAAGATAATAATTTAAAATGTATTGAACACGGAATATAGTGTTTACCTCATATATTTTCTGGCAGCAACTTTAGCTTGATTTTTTCAGAACATTTATAAAGAGTTGGCTTTTACTGTGAAATTTACCTATTATTTCCTCTTTTCAACAGGAAAATGTACGCAAATAATCCAGTAGCATTACCAGTTAAGAATTTGATTTGTTTATGTGTACAACATTTGTAACTATTGGAATTTGCCTCCCAGGTAGTAGACATTGTTTACTGTCAGCTCAGTACATCAGCAGACACCACTGATAGCTTCATCTAAATTTGCCAGAGCTTGTGTGATTGAAGCTTTGAGACAGGCACAAAACCGAGGCACAGTTCTCTGGGGGTTACATTGTTTCCCTAGACAAGCTGGTTTTGTTGTGAGAACTCTTCCCCCCTCACACATCTCCTACTTTTCTCCTGTGTTTGTCCAGCATTTTTTATTTGTGACAATAATATTTATTCCCAGGTATAGTGAAAGATGCTTGTTCTCAAGTCCACACATGACCTGTAGTTTTCTGTGAAACATTGCAACAACTTTCTTTAGGAGTTTGCCAGACTTCTTAAGACATCTCTGGATGTTTTTAAGGACAGGATAACTGATCATTTGCTAGTAATAATTTGTGTATAATTATAATGGGAGAATAGACTGTAGATGACCTGAAACTTTAGCTTTTTTCTTAACTCAGCTTTATGGTTTTTCAAGTCTTAAATCTCTCACAGGAGCACTCTTGGGATTTGCTCATTGGGGGTTCTTTTAGTCTTCAGTCTCCTGAGGATCTGGATGGATTCAACACAGAGGCATCTTGTTGAGTGACCCTGGCAGGGTAGCAGGCTGAAGGGAGGAGTGCTTTAGCAGAAGTTGCCTTTGCTACCTGCCCCCTTCTCCCTTGGAAAGCCTGGGAGGGGTTAGGAAAGCAAACAGACACACAAAAGGTGCTCTGCTGAACGTGGCTGATTAGAGTCCAATTATCAAGTTGGGTTCTCTCCAAAGTGACTCAAAGCAGAAGAAAATTCTGACAGCAGTCTCGAGGGGATTCTCTTTTGGGATGCCCTGGCACAGCTCCTCTTGGTTTTTGCAGTGGAATGACTTTGTCTCAGAGGAGATGTCAAGACTTCCTAAAAGGGAGATGGAGCCTCTGGTTAAAAGTGCTTTCATGCCAAGGAACTCACCCCAAGGAGCCATTTCACCAGGCTCTTTGTACTTGCCCCATGTCCAGGGGTGCCCAATGTCATATTTTCAGTACTATTTCAGCAGTCCTGACCAGAAGCTGAAAGGGGATTTTTAGAGTTGTTCTCACCTGCAGTTATTTTTAGAAGGAACAGGTGACCTGTAAATAAGTTGGAAGTGCCAGGGAAGAAACTGATGCCCCTTGAAGACAAAAAATGTAACAGTCTCATGCAAACTTCTGAGAAGTGTGGGAACTCATTTTCTGCTCATTCAATATAGGCTGTTAGAAATCACTAAAAAAAACCACAGCAGTGATTGAGAACTATTTAAATGAAACATTCTCAGCAAATCACCTTCACAGTGAAATTATCTACTTCTGTGCTGAGAAAAACCTGTTTGTTCCTAAAGCTTTTTTTAATCAGTTTAATTGTTACTGTTACTATGTGGACTGAGTCCACAAATAACAAGAATTTTCTTGTATCCTCAACAGTTTTGCTCTAAGTGTTGCATAATAATTTTTAAAAAAATTTTGTTTAATCAGGTGAAGAGATGCTTCTCTTTCTTCAATAAGCAGTAATATTTTTGAGTGACAGCAGTAGTGGGCAATAATTATGGCTAGGTAAACTTACAGCCTTCATTAGGAATGAATATGTGATTAAGTGCTGGACAATTACTTTAATCTTTTTTATTTGTGGACAAGGTTGTCTAAATATTTATACAATGATAATGGTATTATTGTAAAGTCTTGTACGAGGTCTCTTTTTGTTTTCTTCCCTTCCTCTTATATTAACAAAATATTCTCCCTGTAGTGGTGCTTGATATAAACTGGGTATTGGAAGAAGATGCTTTGGACCCATGATATAGCTTAAGAGTAAAGCAGAGGGTTTGTCTTCTTGTTGGGGTTTTGTTTTGTTAGTTTCCTTCTGATTAGTTCTCTGGAGGAAAGTGTACGAATGGAATATGAATTTTGAAACCTCTTTCTTGTTGCTCTAATACTAATTGCTGTGCCACTCCCTCCCCCTGACTCCCATACGTTGGAATGGAACATCTCAGCACTAACAGAATAACTGGAGTTGCCATGCAAGATAAACCTTAGTTAACCTAAACATGTACATGGCAAGGATCATCTCAGTACTAGTAGAATAACTCCAAGCATGTAGGAGTTGCTGTGTGCATTAAATATAAATTGTCAAAGCTGGTAATTCTGTTAGCCTTTTTAGTCATGAGTTCAGCAGTGAATTCTGGTAGCTGTGAATTCTGGTAGTATGAGAATCTAGTCATTTGGGAACACTATTAAATTAAGGTTATGGATTATAAAAACTGGTAAAGTTGCTGTGGGTTTTGAGAAATGTGTGTAAATCCCATTTTGCCAAACCAAGTTAAGTTTTCTTTTATAAATCTCATCTTTGGGACCTTTCAGTGTATCTGTTTGTAACTATAAAAATATGTGTTTGTTTAGTGAATAAACATCATTACCAGTTTTTGTCACCCATGTGGTAGTCTCCTGTTTAGTATTGCAAAGAATCTCCAGATTATTAATAGGAACTTGATACCTACTCTATTATGTGCGTAGCCATGTCTATTATAGTATTGATCTGCAAGTAATACAGGTGACATTTGGTGGCTGCTTTAGCTTTTACTCATTGCAGTCAGAAGTGTTAATTTATTTCAGATTGCACTGAAGGTAGTAATTTCATGAGCAAGCTTTTTACTTCTTTGTTATTTTCTGGTCTTTTGATAAGGATTTTGAGTGAAGAGTCACAGATTTCACAGAATATTCTGAGTTGGAAGGACCATTCAGTCCAACCCTTAAGTGAATGGCCCTTACAGGAACTGAACCCACAACCTTGGTGTTATCACCATGCGCTAACAAACTGAGCTAACCTCAAGATCATCTTGCAGGATAACCAAGGAGATGTTACTTGATTGCATCTGTCATTATGGTATATAGGGTAAGGCAAGGATTTTATTTAGAGCTTGTATTTCTTATATTTATTGGGAAAAATAGAAATTTTTCTTAAGCTCTTTCTTGGCATTATTTCAAAGTTGTTGATAAGAATTTTAGTGGTATAAAATTGTTCTATGCTATCATTGAAATCAAAGTTTTACTATAGCAAAATGCAGGGAAATGTTATTTTAATTAATTAATTTTGTTATTTTTTTACTTACAAAAAGACAGATGACTGTCTGAATTTGCAGTATGAGTATTCCCATTAAGTTTTGTATAAATCATAGAATCGTTTTGGTTGAAAATTACCTTTAACATCGTGGAGTCCAACCAATAGCCTAGCCCTGCCAATTCCACCACTAAACCACATCCCCAAGTGCCACATCTGCATATCTTTTAAATACCTCCAGAGATGGTGACTCCACCACTTCCCTGGGCATCCTGTTCCAATGACTGACAACCCTCTCTGTGAAGAAATCTCTCCTAATGTCCAACCTAAACCTCTCCTGGCACAACTTGAGGCTGTCCCCTTGTTCTGATGGTGATTGCTCCCTCAGCCGTTCCTCATCAGCCTTGTGCTCCAGACTCTTCATCAGCTCTGTTCCTCTTCTTTGGACCCCTTCAATGAGTGTTTCCAATTTTTATGAATGTTTGTGAAACTTTGCTGGATGTGCTAGACACAGTGGTACCTTTATACTCTCATTTGTCTGTGCCTCAAAGATTCTGTGTAGGTAAGAGCTCTGTTCTAAAGAGGAAGAAACTTCTCATTTTGTTTTTAGTAGTCTCCTGGCATTGATAAGGGGAATTCTCCCACCTCTGATACAATACATGAAGTGATATTACCCTTTTGCATTTCCCTGTTAAAAATAGGCTGTGGAAATGCCTATATGCTGAGGAACAGCAGAACCTTGGCTTGGACTGGACTTAGTTTCCATTTCTGCGTACCTTCGCCAAGCTGTGAGCTGTAGAGTGGACTTTCTCTAGTGCTTCCCTACATCCTCTTCCCATGCACAGTAGGATGCATCATATAACTGCCTCACATAACAGCCCATCCCTATGCTGAGCCCTGTGTTAAATTTCACATCCAGTCCTTTTCAGGCAGATTATGTGGATTCCTGACTGGTGTTTCATCAATGTACTAATTACAGTCTCCTAGACAGTCTTCTCGTCTGTAAGTTAATAAAATAACTTCAGTCAAAATATTTGAAGATCACCTCTTGAGTTGAACCAATGTCTATCTGATAATCAAGGTTCTCTGAACTTCCTTGACTATACAACTTGTCCTTCCCTCAAAAAGGGATATTGTTTTCTGGTTTTAATTATCCTAAATTTAATGATAATATGTTTTAGTTATGTAAAACTGGAAACATCATAAAGCAGAGAAGTACAGTTGGAGAGACAGATTTAAAAAAAAAAAAAAAAAGGGCAATGGAAACCACTTCTAAAATGGGAAAAAATTAATATTAATCATAAATCTCAAATGGAATTGGCATAATGTCTTCTGTTATCTAAGGAGTGAATTGTGCTTAAATTTATTGTCAAGGCAAGGTTGTAACTAGGTTTAAGATGGAGCTTGATTAGTTCATAAATACAATTTTACAGCTTTGTTTTCTGTATTATGCAGGATTAGGTTTGTGGTTTAGGGATGACATATCCTACTCGAATTATATTTTACCTGCTCAAAATACATACATCTCAGATAGTGAAATCTATTTGTTTTCCAAGACTGCTTAACACTATATGTATAAATACATTAGGTTCCTCCCTCCCTGTTTGAGACATTTAACCTGAGTCACCCACACATGCTTAGAGGTGCCTAATTTGTCTAGATACGTGGATAGCCTCCTAAATTCTCTATCATTCCCAAGAGAAGCTTGAAAAGGTGAGGTGGGGATTAGTTCTGTAACTGATTTCATCTCATCTGAGAGTGGTCATTACTGTCTGACTGGCAGAACATTTGAGTGGTTATGCTATATTAGACTGCTTAAAAATACAGGTATAGCACTCAAGATAGATGATTTAAACCTTTGTCTTCCCCTTTCTAGGGGAGAAGGAGATAGGTGATAGAGGAAAAATGCCTTTCAAGTAACCAGGACATTAAACTGGAAGGATACATACCTAATTTTCAAATCAGTAATTCTGGAGATGGTTTTATCTAATAACTATATAGATGTTTTAAGTGCATAATTATTTTCTGGGATTAAGATCTGGGAACTAAATTCTGCTGCTTGCAGCTAATATCCCAATTTCTGGATAAGATTTGGCTTCCTTATTTGCTTGTTCGGTTTCAAGTGCTTTCACACAAAGTATTCTGTGGCTTAATGTCTTTGATTACTGCAATAAGGGAGGAATGAATTCATTCCTCTTAACCTCATGTCCATCCTTTAATCAGTCTTCCATTTCTTGAGTCAGTTCTGCAAACAGCAGGCTGTTGTTCAGGAGGCAAGAATCATCCTTCCTTTGGCACCTGTGCTTCAGAGAGGGTAGATAGGGTTAGCCTGAAGTACATGGAGGCCTTTTAGGTTACTTGTTTGTTTCATATATCCTTGGTAGGAAAAAAATTAATGTAAATTGACTGGGTTGCTCTCTATAGGCACCTGTGATTTCCGAGCCTTCTGTGGAAACTCAAGCATTTAGTTAGATGTGGTGATTTCCAACTGATGGCCTCAGAGGTTGATGAAGCAACTATGTTGTCTTTCCAGACAAGTCCATTTCCTTTTTTTTCCTATGCTTGAAACCAACATTTTCATGACAGAATGAATATTTGATAATTAGCATTTTATACAGTTCTGTTCTAATACTGTGTTCTGAATTCTCTGAACGTCTACAGTTAGTGTATCTTAATTGCAAAAGGAATTACTGAGATTATTGAGTTCCTTGGTTTTTACCTTTTAGGCAAACAGGTATCTTTATTACTTGATAATTATATGTTTTAGTTCAAAGCGTAATAATTCCAAGTTATTTTTTCAGAGCTCCCTGTAAGGACAGCTAAAGATAATCTCATTTCCGTATCCCTGTTCTATCACTATCTACTGTTTGCTAAATAGTTGTTAAGAGGGAAAGAGCCAACTTTATTAACTCCCTTGGTAGATCTGCCCTTCCTCTTGGCTGGCCGAGCTGATCTTTTTGCTGTGTATTGTATCAAGAATAAACAGGTTCACCTTCTCATTTTTCCTTTTTGTGTCTGTGGTCCCCTGATTCCCTCAAAGGAGCTATCAGAGATCTGGGTTTAGTCAGTGTTTTCCTTTGTCACAAAAAGTACTATGATTGTCACATTTAACTTCCCTGAGGAGGTTTTCCCTGCAGACTAAAAACACCTTCTTTTCCCTGATAAATATGTACCTGCAGTTTTTCACTTATAGTGATTTAATACTGTTGATGCCATCAGCCTTGTAGGTGCACTTTACCTCTGTTAAGAATTCTGATGGAAAGTGAATGCACAACTGCTAGTTTTAAGCTAGTAACTTTAAATAATTGTTGTTCGATGCACAGCACAAAAACAACTTAAAAATTTAAAAAATCAAGTTTCCAAATGTGAGATCAAGAAAAGGATGTGAATGCAGTCATTCTTTGCCTGTCTGATTCCTATTTCATCCCAGTAATTTGTAAATGGCTGTCAGACTTGAGAGAAATTTCAGAGGGGAACAGATACTTGAAACGTCATTAAACCCCTGCACATATTATGAAAATGTATGTCTTTGCAAATATTACGGGCAATGGAAAGGTGACACTGTTAATTTACATGTAAATAGATACAGGAAACCAGAGAGGAAAGGCATTCTACAGATATCCCAATTATGGGAACGGCTTTAGTTAAAGCTCACAATCAACCGTGACACAAACCCTTGAGAGGGCTAGCTTTAATTCGTTCTAATCTTCACGGAAAAATTAGTTTTCCCTGCAATATTTATTCATTTCCTGACACAAAAATTTCTCAAACTCAGACATGGACAGTGAAAGTAAATGCTGGCTAGAATTAATTTCAGTATTTAAATTCAGGGGAAAATGCATATGTAAATATGAGGTCTTTAAATGCTGCTTATGAAATTACAAGGAAATCTAATTTTGACTGGAAAATAAATTCTGTGTGATATATTTTAAGGTGTTGAAATATTAGAATTAGTTTATTAAAATATAACACATTTAAAAACTTTCATGCATGTAATCCCTACTTGCTACATAAATTTTTTAAATGAGTGCTGGTTCTTTTATGTAGTCTTTCATCAAAGTGTTATGACAGAAGGGCAAAGAGTGTCGTGTCACCTTTCTTCTTAATAAATACTGACATGAGTAGTTTCCTTGATTTTCTGTAAAAGTTTATTTATTCTTTGGAAGTCACATAAATTAGGCTAATGGAAAAAACTTCCTATTGCAAGTTTTCAATGTGATTCTGTACGGAATCTCATTTCACTTCAAAAAAGCTACTTAAAGGACCAGGAGCTGAGAGGCAGGACCTGAGACCTCAACCTTCAATGGACATCCAAACAAGAAGCTTAATAGGGGGGAAAAATTGCAAAATTGAATTCATGCAAGTGTACATTTAGATGCAGGTGATAGCAACAAATAATGTTATAACTAAAAGTATTCACAGAAACATAGATTTGGGTTGGAGAGAACCTCTAAAGATCAGCTGCTTCCAATACAGTCAGCTTTCTGGGCCGCCCGCACACGTGGCTGGCTGAACACCCTTCTGGTGGTTAGACTTGTTTAGGTATGCTTATGTAACACAAGTGCATCCAGAACGCTGCTTTCGATTTTGCTGCTAAATTAGATGGTATTTAAGTCAGAGTAATAGACATTTACTGGAATGAGTGACACTTTTGTTCTGCTAATTTATAACTTGGTAGAATTGCTAGCACAGAAATGCTGTGAAATCTATAAATACCTGAGTGTTGCAAACAATAAGAAATAAGAACTATGTATGTAATCTGTAATCTGAAAGTTATAGGGAACAAAACTCAGAGGGAAAGAGGGAGAACTGATGCATTTTTTTTGTGTGTGAGATGTAGTTGGTTGTAGAAGAATTTATTTACCCAAGAATTTACTGGAAATCCCCTACGTAAAATGGTGATACTTGAATAGAAAAAATACTGTCCCAAGCAGCACCACAGTAGGTAGGAAATAGGCACATCTGAGTCCTCTAGTCTTTACTTAGCAAGTCTTTTATTCACTTCAGTGGAGAGTTTTGATGTTACACAGAGTGAAGGATGAAATGATCAGTTTCTAGCTAGCAACAGTACAAATCATCAGTATTTCTGTACTGTGGAATATTTAATAGCATTTCAGTTCAAAAGTAAACAACTTCTCAGGAGATGTTAATACCTTTTTCATGCAACATGGCTCTTCAAACATGTTAAGTAACATAAATGGCAGTAGGCAGGGAAAAATATTGTTTCTGAGCATTGGCAGTTTTTGCAGCAAATCCTCTTCTCAGGAATTTCACTGTTCACAAGGGAGGAAATTCGTCTACAAAGAAGCTCAGCTAGTAATAGTAAGGTGATTATTACACATCTTTAAATCCTACTTGATAGTTGGCATATCTTAATTCTTTCTTTAAAACTGTGAAAAAGAAAATAAAAAGCAATAATCTGTCATTTGTGGATTTGGTATCAAAGTGTAAAATGCATTCAGGCAGTTGTTATCATAGCATGAAGTGCAGTGAAAAATTTCAGTTTTAAATACATGACTCATTCGTGACTCTTCCAGTGCTAACATCACTTCTTCAAAACTCTTAATAAATGTTTTGAAGCACAAAAAGCTTCCAATAGTCATTGTTGACACCTGTTATTTATTTTAGTAAGTGAGTACTAGTTAATATTGTGTGTATCACTGGTGAATTAATATATGGGAACTGCATAAGTAGCTCCTGCATTGTGTGACATTTCTTAGTCACAGCCATCTGCATTGGTCTCATTACGACTATAGGTTCCCAGCATCATTTATTATTTCCTCAGTATTCAATTTCCTTCTCTGATTCATCAGTAAAATCAACACAACACCCAGACCGTTGTATTTCCCTTCCTTCCTTTCCTCGCCAACGTACAGCAACTCATTTCGTTCATTTTTGGCAGGTCATAATTTAATATTTACCAGTTGCAGCTCGGTACCAAAGGAATAATTATTTCTTAATGGCTTTGCCTTCAGGGGGTTGTGCACTTGCGTCTGGGGAAGAAGGGCAGGCTTTGGTCACCGGGGGCGAGCGCGCCTGTGTTTCCTTTGTCAGGACAGCGCCGTTGTCAGGGCAGGGCAGTGCGTGCTGAATTCTAATGGCTCGGAGCAGAGGCAGCGCCGTTTGGGAGCGGCTGGCTGGGCCGTGCCGGGCCGTGCCGTGCCGGGGCTCCCTCGGGAGGTGCTGCGGGAGGCGCTGCGGGGCTGCGGCGGGGCTGGCACACCGTCCCCGCCCCGCACCTGCCAGCCTGCCCCCCTTAGCACCGGGGAAGCGCGGGTACCTTTGCTGGCAGTATTTCCCAGCTACTGCCGGGAAATACTGCCCGTTCGAAAGCGGGTGGTTGTGTCTGTGCAACAGCAATACGCTGGCGGTGATTCCATGTGCATTCGGTGAATTTTATAAGATGGTTATAAAACTGACGTGTGCATTGAATAGGTCTTATCCTGGACTGGTCGAAGACGAAAAGTAACTGTTAATGTGTAGAATATACGTTTTCAAGCAAAACTGTAGAAAATTTTCAAAGTAGCATGTTATGATAAGACATGCCAAAAACAGAGAAACTGAACCCTTAGTTCTGGTACTAGGGTTTTGATTTTAAACTAACACTGGATTAGTTATCTGTCTCTGCCAATACTAAAATAAAGAGCTTTTGTTGCAATCCATCATAGGGCTTTTGTGTTATACACCATACGTAGGAACTGTTAACAGGAAGGCATGATTAATGCAGAGAGAAAAAATGTCATCAGATAAAACAGAGGTCTCAGAAAGCAATTTCAAGTCCCATACTATGTTATGCTTTAGTACATTTTTAGCCTTTGGGGAACAGAGGAAAACTTGTAATCAAAAATTAATTTGAGCATTCTTGGCTGTACCTAAATTAGAACCCAGGATACTTCCGAAATTGTTTTTAATCAAATGACCTGACAGGAGCTCACTAGGAGAAAATTAATGAGTACAGGGTATTCTGAATAATATTTAGTAATGCTGATAAGAAATTTTGCAGCTCTTTTTCTAGTCTTAAATGTAATAAGTTCAAAGATTTCTCTTTCAAGATAGCTGTATGTATCTGCCTAGGTATGTTATGCAAATATATTGTACATATATTTTTAAATAAACTTTGAAAAGCTTAATAGAAATACAAGAGCAAGGAGTCAATATTTTTTCTTGATTAATATCTTAACAATGAAGTGCAATGTGGTTTCATATGACTTAAATATCTTTCCATTAATATATGGACACATCAATACTTTAATTAATTTTTTAAAAGTTGGGGTTTTTAAAAAATAATCTATCATTATGCTTGTTTGGAGACAGTGACTCCCATCTTTTCTGTGAACTAGTCACAGGATTAGTTTTCTAAGTCTTCACTGTAGTTTAGCGCTATAGTTTCAATATTGGAAGAAAAAAATTGATGGATTTGTATTTTGTGCCTTTAGGATTTGAAGAATGCAATTCTATTCTGGTTGGTTTCTGATTATTTACTGTTTTGTAAACTTAAAATATGACGGCTCATGAAGGGATTGGATCACCATATATGTAACAGAAGGTTTAGGTAAAAATACTAAGAAGTGGAAATGGTAAGGAAAAACAAAAACAAATACCAAATAAATCCCATCTAACATCTGGAAATCCTTAGTGTTGTTATTTTTTTTAAAATATACCTAGCAGTTTATTTTTAATCAGACATTTTATTCTTTGTGTGTTCTGTGTTTTTTATGTTATATATATTTTGGAAGTCTGTTAATATACCAAAAATAGTTCATTATGAATTTTTTATTTCTATATTTGCTTAACATATGTAATGTGAAGGAAATTTGTAAGTCTAAATGTTTCTTGCTGTAGACACGCTAAACAGCGTCATGCCTAACTTTGTTCATTGAATTTTGTCTATAAGCCAGAAATGTAACTGGCTTAGTGTCTTATTGCCCCCAGCAGTCCTGCTGTTCAGGATAGGTGGTGTTGAACCTGATTTGTTTTTAATGTTTTCTTTTTCCAAGAGCAATTTGATTTAAATAGCTTCTATATTAAGATGAACAGAGATGTTATTACAGTTATGAGCAATACAAATAATTGCAGTTATGATGGCTGGATTTTTTACCCCTACTTTTGCTGTTGGTTTGTTAAAGTTGACTTGAATGACTTACATTTAAAACACAGGATAGTAAGATAGAAGCTGTTGGTAGTGGGAAATAAAGGAAGTAGCATGATTAAAAGATTCAATGCTTAATAGGTTGACAAATCAGTAGGTACTTGTTTATATTCTGGAAAATCATAGATGAAAACAAAGGAAAAAACTTCAAGCTGAATTTAACCTTGTGGAAAGAAAGTATCTGGAAAAACCACAGTTATTAAGCTGCTGTACTCTGACTTGTGTTTGAATTCCACTTCACTAACAGGAATTCTGCTTAACAATAGGGATGAGATTTGTAAAATCCATATGTTGTTTATTTAACCCTACTGTATTTTGCACTTGTATTGGGGAAAAAAAGAAGAACCAATACTGAGCTGCATATTCTCTCCTTGTGTTTAGAATACCTTATGTTTTTGCTCTGTACATATAATCAGAGTGAAATTTTTCATTAGGGTTTGAGGACAGGAGAGGACTAAATAAATGATGGTGACAGCCTGTCTCGCTGCATGCTGGGACAAGAAGGGCCAGTGGCAGCACAAGCAAAACAAAGGTGGGAGTGAGGATATTGAGGAAAGCCCAAAGCTATGTGACAGGTTGTAGCCAGAGGTGAACTTTAAAAGATTTTCCCCAACAAAATGGAAATGGAAGCCCTGAGGGCTGGACTCACTCAGTAGAAAGTGGTTGCTGCATGCTACAATGCTACATTTTGTTCATAGAGCTCATTGATGACTCAGATTGCAGTTTCATACGGTGAAAATATGCTGGTTTTGCCTCTAAAACTTGAGCTAACCCCTACAGTCATGAACTGGTTGAACTGGTATGTTAGTTTTCTCCCCTGAAATGTTGCTGCTGGTTCTATCCATGAAGTTGTACTTGTTGCATTGCTAATAGGGAGTCATATTTTGCAGTGTTACCCATACTGAGAATTCTGCCCTTCCTGCCATCACCAGAGTAATCTCAGTGGCAATAACTATTTAAGATTTTTTTTTAAAAAGCTTATTTATCTCAGATAAAGCTCTCATAAGTCAGCATACAAATTGCATACAAATTAATCACTTGATTTCTTTCCATCTATAACTTGCCTTGACAAGGAAGTAGATGTGACTGTGGCTTGTGTCTGTAACCAAATCCAGATTGATTTTGAAGGGGTTTTTTTCATGTGCTTTAAAGATGAGCATGCCTCTGTGTGTGCAGGTGTGCATACATGCATGGGGGAGAGATTGTAGTCTTGCAATACACATCTGAGAGAAATTTAGTTGGATGGTAATGGCTGAAAAGTATTTTTTTAGCACTGTCTGTAATTAGCTTTGGAGATTTAGTAGAACTCAAATCCTACCCGTTTTTATGACTGCATTGTCTTTTCTTCTTATCTGATGTGACAGATGTGCTGAGATGATTACAGATTGTTCTATAGGAGGAAAATACTAATTGCCACAAACAATGAAAATGATACAGAAATCAGTCAATATTAAATGCAGAATAAAGATTACTAATTATTTTAAAATATATTTTATAGTTATATGAGGTAGGTGGGGTTTTACAATCTTTTCATTATTATCTTGCTAATCATATACTTTCCTATACAATGCTACTGAGATACAGCCTTCAGTGACATATTAATCTATCCCTGAATAATCTTATCTTCAGTTCAGCAACAGAATATTTAGAGAATGTTTTGAGATATTGTTGTTGGTATTACTTGAGGAACAGTATTTTTTATATTGTGACTTCAAATAAAATATATTTTATTAGTGACTCTGTGATTTAATTAAAAAATAATTTATCTATCTCCTTCCTATGCCCTATATAGGCATTGCTCCTTAAGTTGACTAAACCATTGTGACCAGTGATAGGACTCAAGGAAATGGCCTGAAGCTGAGTCAGAGGAGGTTTAGGTTGGGTATCAAAGGGTGGCTGGGCACTGGAATAGGCTCTTCATGGAAATGGTCATGGCACCGAGGCTGTCTGAGCTCAAGAAGCATTTAGACAATGCTCTCAGGCATATGGTGTGATTCTTGGGGTGTCCTGTGCAGGGGCTGGAGTTGGACTCGATGATCCTGATGGATCCCTTCTAGCTCAGCATATCCTATGATTCTGTGATTCTCTAAGCATGTAACAAATTTTTTGAAAAGACAATCTAGTAAAGGAGGTCTTAAGATGTAAACTATTCATTTTACACTTAAACAGCAGTGATGTCAATATCAGCTTCTAGTAATATATTCTGCGCTTTTTCTTTTTTACACTATTTTTAGTTACAATAAAGTCATCTCTTCCTAGGTACTTGCAGTTAGAAAAATTTTTGAAAGTTAGTTGCAGAAGACAGATTTGAGGGGAGTGTTCCAAGGAGATCCTCCATTCTGTGATATGGTTCATAACAGAAAGGATTTCAAAACTTCTAGCACGTTTCTGTTGAATTGTCAATTTAAGATGTCAGTTGTCATCTTGTCAGTTCCAAGGTGTATCCTCTAAGGGATGTTAATTGCCTTTAGAGTTTAAAAATCGTTATGTTGACTCAGCAGTAGGTGGTAGTGGCCTACTTTGTTGAAGGACACCACACTGTAGGTGTCTGTTTCTTCTAAGCCTATACCTGCACCTTGATCTTGCAGTGAGAGCTGCAGAGAAACAAGCTGTATTAAGTCTTTGCACATTTGCCTTTCATAGTAGAGGTGTGCATTATAAAAGCGTCATCTTTGGAATTTCTGCAACTGGTACAACATACGATGTTGAGTAGTATAATTAAAAGAAAATTTGCCAAGATAATGAGCTTGTTGTTTTTTTTAACAGATACAATTCTGACTTTACCAGATTCATTAACATTTAAGGTTTTTTATTAGCTACTCTCATTCTGTCCCAAAGTGTGTATAGAGTAGATGCAGTTAGTACATGATTATGTAAGAGAATATAAAAACTATTATATGTTCTATTTATGTTTCTAAGGGTGGGTGGGGGAAGTGTTAAATTGATTTTTGCATTTCAAGCTGTGGTCTGTTCTGCCAGCAACTAGAATGTGATCAATTAAATGGGGCATATGAAAGGCATTGCTGTTGCACATTGTTAAAGGAAAATTACAAGTAGTGTGGTAATATAGAGGCCTAAAGATGTGCTATAGAAATGGCTGGAATTAAATTTAACTCGCTGAAAGCAAAGGTATTCAGTGCTGCATCACTGGTATATTATTGAAAAAATTACAGATTAATATCTTTCATTAATGCTAAGAAAATAATAACAATTTTAGTAAGGATGACATGTAACCTAATCAGAAGTAAACTTCCATTAAAAAACCCACATAATCATGAAATTTCATTAGTCTTCTGAAAATGAAACCGAAGTATAGTTTAATTACCAGTTAAGCTGTTGGACAGTTTTCTGCACCTTAATGTTGTGCTTTCATTCCTACTGTCTTACCATACTTGCTAGAAAACCTGAGTCATTACTGTGACTATTGACATTTCAGATTTTTCCCAAGCTCCTGGTACACCGTGGAAGATTCCTCCACACATCTTGTGGTTCTGACATACTGGCAGCTGTTTCCTACACCAGTGCTCCCCGGGGCCATCTCTCAGCACCCGCAGTGGGGTGACACTGTCCTGCTCAGAGACAGGGGGCTGTGGGCACGGGGTGGGGGGCAGGTGCCCCAAGGGCAGGTTTCTCCACTGCTGCCAGCAGTGTTTGAGAAGTGTGAGACAGAGATAGGGAAGTGTCACTCACCCCTAAGACTCCTAATAGCTGAAAAGGGCTGTACAACACACTCAACAACTTGTCTGTTTGAAAAGAAGTGTGGTCAAATCTCATTAAGGTTCTTCTTCTGAAAATATGTTAATTAGCTCTCATTAGTGCTGTTGTTCTGCATTTTTTCAAGTAATAGAAATAAATTGAAATGCAACAGGTATCAAAACATGGTAACCTAACAAAAACATTAGGCAGGCGTTATGTACACACATTTGTATGCTACACTCATGCTGGAAGCATATGTGAGGGGGATGAGTTTGTGCCGACCATTGTGAAACTGAAGTAGCAAAGGGTTTTGCAAAGATTAGAGTTGGCTTCTCAAGTGGATTCAATGCTTCGAAGGATGTATAGGAAGTGGGGCAGAAGAGTTTTCAATAGTGACTCTACGAAAGAGGTTGCATCTCTTTTTAAAGGAGTTTCAGTTTAAGATCCTTATAAAGTATTTCCACTTACTGGGTGTAAACTAGTGCCACTTCACTTCCTAAGAACTGCTCCGAAAGATTTGCATGGGTTTGTAGGGAAGAGGAGATAGTTGTGTTTGAGGATTTGCCTTCCTGAGTTTTGAGCTGGGAAGCAGTGTGGCTGAGGAGAGGGAGACCTGTGTGACAGGAGGAGCGCTGTAAACCTCCGAGGAGGTGTCATGTAACCTCTCAGTCGAGGGATCCTCTTGTGCACTGACAAGCTGCTTCTCTCTTCTGCCTGGCTGGAGCTATGAGCACTTTCCAGAGCTTGCTTGGGAGTGACGTGGTAACAGGATTTCATGATCTAGGAATGAATTTTTCCCTTGCTGCTCCAGTGGTTTGGGTAACGCATTGTTTGGTAGCAGGGGGGGAGGGGGATTTTTTTTTTTGCCTTTAACCTAAAGGATATACTAGATTGTAACAATGCCTTTTTTGGTTTTTCCTCTTTCACAGCTCTAAAGCTGCATATAAATACAGTGATTTCAGAATTTTTCAGCTTTTACTAAGAACTACGTTAGGAGACACGTCTTTTGTAGGAGTGAAGGAATTGTGTGGGTACAGTAAAGTTGCACTCCTGTTGCTCCCTGAGCTGGGATCACTAGATACAACTGGGGAGGAACCATCAAGACCTTCTAGTGGTTGCAACAAACTGCAAGTAATATGAGGTCCATAGTGGACAAATTGCCAGCAGGTACTTTTGTGTGCAGCATCCTGTGGTGATGTGTTCCAGAATTTATTAAACATTGTGTGAAGTGCCGCCTTCTTTGTCTTAAGCGTGTTTGAGTGATACTTTCCTTTGTTGTCCGCTTGGCTTTGTTTCGGTGGGAATCAGGTAAATATTCTCAGTTCAGGCTTGGCATAGTTTTCAAACATGATGCATAATTTCAAGGGTGTCAATTATATCTTTTGTCATTTGTTTTCCTTGCAAGCTCATTCTTGTTGAGAACTATACCTTTTACCATACTTACTGTTCCCAGTGCTACCTTTTCCTGTTATGCTAAATGTTTGTGTAGGGCAGCCACAAAAGCATCAGGTATTAGAAAACATTGAAATTGTGAAATTTTTCTGTGAGAAGTTTTTACATACTTGTTTCAACCATTTTTAAAAGACTTGTCTACTGTGCTGTTTATACAACAGTGTCATTAAAGCAGTAATCAAGAAAGGGCTCAACTCTGGAATTAATATTTAATTGCTCCTGTAGAACATTGCTCATGTATCATTTGTTGTGTTTCTTTGACAGTGACAGAATGGTTCCTTTATTTTCTGTTGGGGAACTGTGATAAACCTGTAGTTAAGGGTTTATAAACACTTTTTCATTGCTTCCATCTGAGACAGTGTTCAGATTTGCATTTTTTATTTTGCTTAGTTTGTACATATAACAGCTAACTTTTCAGCACTTAAGTATTTAGTGACTAGAAAGATTGGGGGTATTTCTAGAAAATAAAAATAAAAGTCTATTCTTATAACTAACCCTGAACTCTTCCATAATTCACACTGTTAATATTGAGAAAATAGTTGCACTATTTAAAGAACTGTGTAGTATTTCCCTTTAGCCAGTGACCAGAATAATAATTTTTATTGGCTTTTATCCCTCAAAAGCATAAAATATTTTTTTGTTGTTCTCTCAAGAAAATAAGGGCAGTAGGCATGATGTTAAATTGCAATGAGTGAGGTCTAATCAGATCCTGGAAACACCTCTGTGTTTCTCAGGTAGACTTAAGGATCCTGCCTGGGTCCCTCAGCTTACGAGTCCTGGCTTCAGTGAAAGAATATACCCCCAGAAAACATGGCAAGGAGAAATCTAAGCAGTCTGCAAGGGGAAAGTACTCAATTACAGTTGCCTCTGACTCTTAATTTGCTGTGCCATTCTAGGTCAGCAAAATTTCAGCTCTAACACCATGACCTTACATTATTCTCACACGAGAAATCTCTCCCTTTTGACCAAGGAAAAATAACAGTGGCTAAAAATATACTGTAGGGAAGGTGCATTCTGTGGCTCAACATGAAGCCCTGGCTGCATCCTGAGAAGTTTTTGGGGTAAAACTTCTAAGCAGAGGACAGATGAAACTGGCAGGCTGTCTGGTTGAGGGAGTGGGACTGCATATGGTGACATTGTGGAAAACTTGTTTGCCTTTTAGTCTGGAGAAGTTTACTGTGGAGACTTGTGTTTGGAAGATGCATTCTTAGCTGACTTTATTGTTAGTAGAAGTGTAGATGGAAGGGAAATATCTTCTCTTTTCTTACCTTGACTAGGTATGATTTAGAAGGGATATTCAGATTAGAAGGGTGACTCCTGCTAGTAACATGACGAAATGAATGAATCATATCTTCCTTTTGAGTGTAATAGACAACTAGTTTGACTTTGACCTCATAATAAAAGGACTTTGTTGTTGGACTTTGCTTGCCTTGAATAAGGAAGTAGTCCATCAAGAACACAATCTTTCTTTAATGGTTTGTACTACAAAGATTTTCCTGTCTTTTTTTTTCGGGGAGGGGGGGAAAGAAAGAAAGATGAACTGTAAAAAATTGTCACCACACTAGAATCTGAATCAGGTAAAGAATTACAGAGGGAGAATGAAATAATCTTTCTTTGGGCAAAGGAGAAAATATTTGTGTACTCAGAGCAATGAATTCCATCAGTACTATGGAGCTATTTTTATCTTGTTAGGATTAGTCGATTTAACTTTAGACATAACCTGAATTTAAAATATAATTCAAAAACCAGTATTGTGTCTCTTTCCTTTGCAGGTTTGCTGGTCCTCTGATACATTTCACAATGCCGCTGGTAAAAAGGAACATAGACCCCAGGCACCTATGCCACACAGCTCTACCCCGAGGTATCAAGAATGAATTGGAATGTGTCACCAATATCTCCTTGGCAAATATAATCAGACAGCTGAGTAGCCTAAGTAAGTATGTTGTCTTAATAGCTGTATTTAGAACAAATGTATTTTACAGTTGCAGTTTCTGTGTTTGAAGTATGAGTATTTTTTCAGAATCTCAGTTGAAAATTGTCTCTGAGTCTTGACTGTACTCCATTGGTGGCTAGTGAATAGCATGGACTTCTGTGAAAGAAAGCTGTGTATTTTTCTAGCAGCAGAAAACAGTTCATCCATGTATTTCTATTGCTAGTAGACCCTGACAGAAAAAGATAACTGGTAGTTAATGAACTCAGTAATTACTAACCTTAGAGCAATTCTTGTGAGTAGGCAATATGACATAATGAGGAATATATCACTGGTTGCTTAATTCACTTAACTTAGACCCTTGATCATGTTGTGGTCATTCAGGGAAAAAAAAAAATAGTTACCTATTGAAATAGTAAGCCCAGAAATGTAATTATTACATAATATTTCAAACAGTTAAAATTTTTCTTCCTTCTTTTCCCTTCTGTCAACTCTATGCTTGGTGCTTTTGAGAGGAGTGAATACTTCTCAAGCTCTGAAGGAGTTTTGCTGAAAAGGCTGATTTCTGGGTTGTTGTTTTCTTTAAATTAAAGCAACTTAAATAAGTTGTCAGATGAACCAGCATGATAATTTGGATTTCCAGTCCCACAGGTGCTTTTTAACCGCTAGGACATTAGTAAGACTACCAACCCATTAAATATTTAAGTGTGCATTTATATACATCTATAATGTGAAACGTCTTTTAGCATCATCATTATCTTAGTCATAGGTGATGTAGCCTAATTTGTTAATTAGATTGATTTAATTATTAGTTGGATGGTGAGTCTGTTGTGGCAGCCTCTCAAAACTGTTAGGGTGCCATTAGGTGGAAGACTCTAATTGAGGACACTGAATGATGCAGTGAAGACAGGAATGCTTACAGCACATAAATATAACCATTATTAATATAGCTGCAGCAACAAAGGAAAATAACTATTTAAATACTTTTCAGTGAATCAAGAGCAGGTCATATTGGGATGTAGTATATTGTCACCATCTGGGGTTTTGTTTCATTCTGTGAAAAGCCCTTCTGAGACTAGCTGCACATATACTAGCCTCTCCTTCCCAGTCACTGTTATTAATATTGCATTATTTTATTTCAGTTTGCTTGTTTTAAAATTATTATTTGATTATATGCTTTTTCTGGGGGAATTTCCTTTTGTAGGTAACATACCATATTTATATTTGGTATTTTCATTTGGAAGTATCATTTGACCTTGATAAACTCAACACCAATTTCTAACTAAACATCATTGTCTCAAGTTGATCTATTGAGATTCAGCTGCCTTTTGCTATGTTTTCTTGATATACAGAGCTTATATCTGGTATTGTGTGTACAGCTGCTCAGGAGAAGATCAGGATGAAGCAATACCAGAAAGAACTCAATTAAGGGAGAAAAAAAGAATTGAAGAATATCCATTGAATGCTCCCACATTTGTTACACAGTTTGCCTAGTGTGTAACAACTGTACTGAGAAACACTTGTGAGGGAACGTAACCGTAATTATGTATAACTCCTTTTCTGTAAAAAGAATGTGGTTCTTACATGAAGCATGCATACATGGAACTGAGCCTAAATTAGCTGGTTTTACTTGAGAGGTGGTTCTGTCATGAACTCGTGACTTACTAGTGGTCAAAAAAGCATGTGATGTTGGATATGACAAGGAAGGTAAAACAGAGGGGAAAATGCATTTGTTTACTCTGCAATAGCAAACCCAAAACAGGACATTCTAAATTCTGTAGAAATTAAACACTAGTGAGCAGAACCTGTTATTTCAGTGTTTTGTTCTTCCTTTTAAATAGGTTTTCTACAGACAGTGTTTATACCAAATGAACAAAGTTTTTAGTTTATATGTTTTCAAAAAAACCCCCATGTTTTCCCTACAATTATAAGAGAATACATTTTGCAAAGTAGTCCTTATTTCTCAGCAGTGTTAAGGACTGCTCTACAAAAGTGGAGATTATGTTACAAAGGTATGATTGCCTGTGAAAGTATTTTGTTCCAGAGTTCTTTTGGTTTTTCTGCCTTTTTGTGGTAGTAGAAATACAAGCGCAAAACTATCCAGGAGTTCTGGCATAGGGATTTTGTCTCTCATGCTTAAACCCGACTAACCAGTCTTTGCTTGGTGTGTCGCTGTTACGGGTGTGCAGCTAGGCCTGCTGACATGCAGATAAATTTCAGTAGTTGCCTGTGAGTCACAGCCAGCAGGCATGGGTTTGCAGCAGTCCCCTGGCAACCAGCTTCTCTGCACTCCTTCGCTTTTGGTTTTCTGTGGATAATGTTTATGTTTGAGAATCAGCCTTTAAGTTGCAGGCAAAATGAGGTTTTACTCTGAGAGTTCTGGTAGGGTCTCATTTCCTTTAAACTGAAACTGCTTTTGCATTTGATGGTAATGTTACACAAATTTAAATGAATGGTCTTTGACCTGATTAGCAATCAGTCATCTCTGCCTCTAAGATTTTTCATTTACTGGTTCTCAAATAGAGGATCAATCTTCTGCCATTATGGTTATGACTGTCACGATCAACCATTCTTAACCCTTCTTCTAAGATGATATGGTGACAGAGTGCTGTCATGGAATTGGAGTCTCCAATTTGATAGTGAGACCAACAGCCATCATTGAGAAAAGCTAAGCATAGAGTTTTGTCATGGATGTTGTTAGATCTCCATTCTTGGAGATATTAACAACTCGACTGAATTAGTTGAGCAACTGGATCTAATTGGATTCAGTATGTTGGACTAGATGACTTCTGGAAGTCTTTTCAACCTGAATAGGACTGTGTTTTGATGATCTTGAATACTGTGTTTGAATAATACATGCATTCACAAACAATACCTATTAAATGACAGGAATTCTGTTTTCCTGTGTTTTAATATAAAATGAAAAGAGCTTTACACCAGTAGCTATTGTCAGCAATAGCTGGTATGTGTCTCCATACAAACTGTCAACCCTTTCAAAAGCTTATTTGATGTGTTGCTTTTAATTGCTCATTTTGAGAAATTTTTTGACCTTTTAAAACAAGTAGAGATGAGAGGACGAAATACTTATTTCTGCTTTGAGTGATAGTCCTTGCCTTTCTCCCTGGAGTATGGAAACACATCAGTCTGTCTTGATACAACATAGAAAATTGCCAGTAAGTAATTTTTTTCCCCCTGTCTATTCCCAGTCTTCTCTTACTTCATAAAAGGATCTGTGTTCTGACAGCTTTTCTTACCACTGTGGCAGCGGAAACTCTCTGGACAACAGCAACAGCTGTTTTAGTTTCCTAGCCATTCTTTCCTGTATTTCTTGCTTTCTGACAGTGTCTGCTTTGGAGAAGTGCTTACCTATTTTTTTCAGCAATATTGCATATACATTAGTTCTCCAGTTCTGCCTGAGTTGGTGTATGTCAGTGTATGTCAGGCCATAACATTCCCGCATATGTGAGACACAACTGATAGCATTGTGTAGCTGTGCCATTGTTAGAAGATGGATAAATTGTTCTATTGTGTGTTTGTAGCCTCCTCATTTTGTTCACAGCTATTGACCAATCTTGTTTTTCCTTTTATTCAGCTGTTCCCTGGACACACAATCTCAGTGCCACATACGAAACACAACTGATGGGGTTTGTTCTTGGCCCTGATCTCTGACACCTCCATCTAGAGGGAGGAGAATATTTCTCCTTTTGAGTATGTTCCTGGAATGAGTATTTATATTGCAGGCATTCATTTTATTCAATCATAGCAAGATGCCATTCCCCATTTTTTCTTTCACCTCTGCATAAAGAAAGAGAATGCTGCATAACTCTTTGCCAAGCTGGAGTGCCTTTTATGTTAATGAAAACAAATTTCACTTAACACTGAACCTTCAGTAGCCTCTTCCCTCTTTCTGTCTTTTCTATGCACTGTTTCCACTGTGTTCTTCTAATTCTTTCTTTTCCTTTCCCCTTATTTGTTAGTTTCCAGGAGTGAAAACTTGACTTTAGAGCAAATTGTTCCCCCTCCTTATTTTTTTCTCTCAGACATGCCTAACTTTTCTTGCTTATATTTTGCTTACCCTGCCATCCCCTAGAGGGTTTAAATGCTGTTCATCTTGTGAGAGTCACTTTCTCACCTCAGTGAGTTTGCCATGGCTCATGGTGTTAGCATTCAGTAAGTGGGAAATATTTTTCCAGAAATACTTATCAGTGAGGTGTCTGGACTGAAACTAAGGTTTAGAACCAGGCCTCTTCAGCTCAAAGAGCAGCCTCTCTCTTCATCCTGTCTGGACAACATCTGCACATGGTAAGGTCCCTGCATGTTGCACGATTGGAAGTAGGTCTCTGCAGATCTTCAGCGAGAGCTTCAGTCAGTATTCCAGAAACAGCTGAAACCCTCTGGCAAGCCCTGCTCTGCAGATCCTCCTTCTCAGTGTGCTCAGAAGCATATTCAGTATTCTCTGTGAATTTTCTTCTTTAGTCACTCCTCTTTCTTCGCTATTAGTACAGTTGTCAGGGAACAGTAGAAACAATGTTCTTGGGCACATGGTGTAAGGAAACTGATGGACTTGAAAACTAAAGGCTGCATCAGATTGAGAAACCCCCATCCTCAAAGACTTTTGTCTGATTTCTTGATGTTGTCTCCCCAGCAGTGACAGCACTGGCAGTGTAATGTTGTTTTGTGTCTATCTTGAATAGTAATGAGAGGATAAACAAATGGTCCATAATGTCTCATTGAAAACAACTATGTGTTAGCTGAAAAATGTCCTGCCTGTAATTAATTCCTTCCTACACAGAGCAGTGAATTCAGGTGATACTAGAAATGAAAGGAAGAACAAGGCTGCCCTGTGAAGTGATCTTTAGGACTGGTACCTTCTACACGAGTTCAGCTCTCAGCAGTCTCTTTCACAGACTTTTGAATACGTAATGGATAATCTCAACCAGTTTACTTGATTATGCCCTCAGTGGGAGGTAACAAGTGGTATCTCAGACTTTCATGGCTAGGGATTTTTGAAGTCTGATTTTTTCTTTTCAGGTGTCAGCAAGAAGCATCAGACTCACTCCAGATACGACCTTTAACAAGTTTATTTGATACTTTTGTTATCCTGGTGAGGGTTTCTGATAAATGCCTAATTCCATTGTCCTGGCTAAAGGAACCAAGTTGTCCCTTCAGTACTCTGACACTCCTATTATAATCCTTAAATCCAATCCCTGTGGATTGCCCTTACACCTCCATGATGAAGGTTCCAAATTAACATCAGTGCTATGTATTTAGTACATTGTTTTTTCCCAGCTTGCTGAGCCATAGCCACCGGAGTTCTCAAAGATCTACCAAGGTTCTTATCTCCAGGTTCAGTCTCTTAGCTTTTTGTCTGTCTCTTAGTCACTGAGCTGTGACATTGAAATCATCCTGATGAGAAGTCGAGACTTTCAAGTGAAACTCAGATATACCTTTCTCTGGCTAAAAATGAAATTGTGTAGTGAAGATCTGAAGCTGAATCAACAGACAATAGATATGTTAAATTACATGTCAGAATTAATGGAGGAGGACAAATCTATTAATAGACTTAGAATACCTTTCTTGTTTTGCTTTATAAAAGGGCCTAGGTTATATATGGTTAGTGGTTTATGGGGTAACTAATTATCCTGAAAGAATATTTTCTAATAAATACACTACATTGTGTAGGAAGGAACTATTCAGTAGTGAATAAAGTAATTTGGCATAGTGTAAGTATATTGGGAAAGAATTGTGCAGTGGGACATGAGACAGGTCTTACAGTTGCTCTTGTTCTGTGCTTTTACTTTTTAGAAAATGTACTGAGCAAAAGTATTGGTCAGTTTTTGAATGGGATTGAAATAATAGATAACGTATAGATAAGTAGTAATCTGAATTCTTATCTTATTATTTCAGATGTTTTATCAATTTATACATATTTTTTAAAAATGGCCAGACCTATATGTTTAAGCAGTAATATTATTTTGAGGTTTGTATATTTAAATGTGTCAACATATTTATCATTTTAGTATTAAAATAATGTTTATTAATATTACATTTAATGCCATAACAGTTCATTATACTTTGCAAATAAGAATCTCACCACATATTTAATATACTGCATATTAGTATAATTTAATTCCAATGATAAGTGTGTTGGATTAGATTTTGTCTGTGTCAGTGTTAACACACATGTATTTGTACACATATATATATACACATACCCCTTCCCCACTGAGCCCCAGATTATTTAAAGCTAAATTAAGATTAATGCTTTTGGCAATATTGGTCTTATTTTGGTTGTCCTTCTTGCTTCATCTTGCATTGGTCTGAGTTTTACCAATCAGCCTCCTGAATTCTAAAAATGACACTGTTTTATATGGCACTGGTCACTGTAGGTGCTCAGTTCACTTGTCCGGATAGCTACATAAAATTTAGCCCTTGTATCTTACAGGCTGCTAATGCCATACCCAATCTGTGGGATGCTGTTTCAGGTTGAGATGCAGTTAAAGGGTTTCGAACACTTTAACAGTGCAGAAAGATGGTAAAGAAGTGACTTCTTCCACAAGTCCTGCTTCAGGACTCATGTGCCACTCCTTATCTGCGAGCATGTAACTAAATCTAATGGTAACTGATCTAGTGTTGCAAAATGATTAATTTAAATGCCCTTTCCTTAAGGTTTGCTAACAGATACATCATTGGGAATGCTGGAGTTCAGGCAAATTTGAGGACTGGAGTTTTGAGGGGACTGCTCGTGTATGCCCTGATCCTACAGCCTGTTAGTGTGGTTCTAAGAATTTATACAACACAATATATGTCTTCTAAGACATCTCTTTGTCATGCTTTGTTTGATTAACCTGAAATATGGTTCAGAACCTAATGTGGTGATTGTGGTTGACCTCAATTCATCTGAAACATACGCAGTCCCCAAAAAAGACAAAAAAACCCATTTCTTTTACCTTAGTATCTCTTCATTTTAGTGTGTTGAATAGTTAGAAATTATTCATTTGTGCACAGAAGCCAGTGCTGCTGGACAAATGGGACAAATGTTTAAGAAATTATGGGGGAAAAATTAAGAGATAAAACAAGTTAGAACAAACAAATGGTGAAGGAGAAGTACTGTAAAATTGGTCAGTAGTTTTTTCACATTTTATAAGCCGTTGTGCACATACTGCCATGGTAATGAACAAGAGTGGAAGATCCATGTTTTTGTGGGTTTAATTTTAAAAAAAATGAGGAAGGCAGTAAGCAGTATTATTTTTATTCTGTATTCAGCCTGTAGCTACTAGCTAGTATTCTGTTTTCAGCTCATAGGTCTGCTTTAAAAGTCATGAAAGTAATTGTTAAAAAAACCATCAAAACACATGCATGTTATTGAAGAGAGGAAGGACAGCACATTGCTTCCAAGGCATTTTATTTGGCTATCACAAAAAAGGGTACTGACTGACACCAGAGATAGCTGCATTCCGGTATCGCTTTCTTACTGAAGGTTTAATTGTGAACAGAGTCATTTGAGACATGAGGAAAAGTTGTAAAAAGAATAATGTGAATAATAAATTCCTCAATTAAAACTAATAATGTATCCTGTTATTTAAATTTAAAAAAATGCTCTGTTAATAAAAATAAAGTGAAGTTTTGCAAATACAGTAAAATAAGCTGTCCACAGGCATTGAATTAATTTAGCTGCAGAAGGCTACACTGTCATTTTATTTAATAGGCAAACAAGACCACTGATCTTTTTGATCTGGTGTTATGTATCCAGCTGTGACCAAGATCCTAAGGTGTTACTATTTTAATTGTCATATTCAACTGTAATTCTCTTTATTGTACTGCACAAAACAAGAGTAGAGTTTTTCATCAAGTTGCACTGTAATGCCATACATTTTCTGAAGTGTTAATAATACTTTGGAATATTCATTGTATGTAATGGAATTAGTTTTGATTCCATACTCTTCTAACATATTATCTCTTGTGTAGAATGAGCTCAGCTTTGGTTACTAATGTACTTTTTTCTCATACTTTTTTTCGCTTATTTGAGTTTCTGACGCTTGTTCAGTACTATCACCCATAATAATTTCTTTTGTAATCCATTCAAAATTGAATATACATTCGTACAGAATACACACAGAGACAGCAACATAAACTGATACTGGATTATGAATGTTTTATATTTACATTCACATGCAGTATTCTTTTGAATTGTAGTTGTACATTTCACGAAATGCAAACATTTTGCTTTGCTTGGAAAACTATTTGGTTAATGTACCTCAGGCAAAATAAAGAGACCACCAACAGGTGGTGGGTAGCAACATTGTGGCTGGCGTACCACTTCAAACATGACAGTTGTTTTTAATGTATTTCCCATTTGAGGATTAGTGTTCATAAGCATGGGCAAATTATTCCTTGCAGTATGTTTGCAACATAATGAGAAGATTTTCAAGAGAGATTATTTGCAATTGGAGCTCAGTAATGAGGTAGATGAATTGTAAGCCTGATGATATGATACAGATAAAACTGTAGCCTTAAAACACACCTATGAAAGGAAAGTTACTGGATTTTAAAGCCCTGCAATTTATTTTTCATTCGATACATGAAATTTTACACTTAATTTGCATCTATCTGAATATTACATGACTTATCTAATTAAAATGAATATTTCTGAATATATGATCTGAAATACATTAAATTTTCTGTATACGTATATTAAAAGTTTAGAAATCTTACTCTTAGTGGATCACATTTTAAATAATTTCTCTTGCTTCAGGTACAGGTTAAAGAACATAAACTTTACAGAGTTTCAAGACCTGTATTAGAAAGTCTTATGTTAGGTGAGTTGCCAGCTGAGAAGACTTTACTAACTTTCCACCTCTATTTTACTGTGGACTGGTCCTGAAAGACAAAGGTTCTAAGAATGGCTGTGCCTTTGAGCTGCTTCTCACTGTGGCTATGAGCAGCTGCTCCAAGAGTGTCAGCAAGACAGCATGCACTGGTCTCCCTGCTTCCAGCCCTTTGCAGTGTGGAAGCTCTTCAACCAGGGGGTTTCTGTGTATTTCCTAATGCTCAGTGTATTTCTTTTCCATAACTTTGTATCATTTAATCTCATTTTTTTTCCAGGTAATTTACAGGTGCCTTACATAGCATAGATCCCAGCATAGAAACTTAAGAAAACTTACCTTTCTCAACTGTGAAGACTGGTGATTTACTCCTGTCCCCTGTTTTCTACCTTTTGAGGAATTATTTATCTGTGGCATGTTTTTTCTTTTGTATGCCCTATCTGTTAAGTTTTCCCCAAAAGCTTTGATTAAGTACTTTCTAAACTCTTTTGGAAATCTCACTAGATCATAGCTCTCTATCTGTGTCCTTATAAACCATTCAGAGATTGCACTTTATAAAAGCTGTGTTGCCTCTTCTCTAACAAGTCATCCAGATGTCTGCTGATTTGGTTCTTCATAATGATTTGTACGAATTTGTCTGGATGCCAGCTTTACAGGCCTGTAGCTCTCAAGATGTTCCACAAAAAAAATGTTGAACTTTATTGTTGTGTGTTTCAGAGTGTATAAGGACATTTACAAATTGTTACTCATATTTGCTGATCATTTTGTTGGGTTAGTTTTGTAATTTTTATATAGTCCCTTCAATTTCTTTGAGCCCCCCACAGTGAGTTCTCACATCAGGGTCTCTCCAGTTCCATTCAGTGAATCCAGTGGAAAGTGTTAAATTAGCTGTCCTTGGGGGTCTTATCTTGTTTGTATTCCTTTATACCTTCATTGCCAATCAGCCTTGCAGCCTCCCTGGTAGGCTTTCTTGCTCCTCCTGTCTTTGAAGGAATATTTATTGTTAATTTGCTGGTTGTTCCTCAGACTTATTTTTGGGTTTTATGTCTATTATGCCAGAATTTATGATCCCATCTATTTTCTTCATCTGTACATTTCATCTGATATCCCCTTTTATATTCTGCTGTTCATAGTCATACTGGTTTTCTGTTGCTATTACCTAAGTCTTAATAAATGGTATGTGCTGGCCTTGTGCTTACTACATAGTATCTTTAAGTAGTTTCCACAGTACCAGTAGGGATTTAATTTTTGTTCTTTTGATGTGTTTATATAAAAATGTCCTTGTTTTTATGTATACTGTCAGATGTATTGCTCACCAAAGGCAAAATTTCCATACCTATATTTTCCTTTTGTACCTGCCAGAACTTGAGTGCAAAGCAGGTAGTTAGGAATTTATGAGATTTATACTTTCAAAACCAACATAAGTGCACAAACAGTACATGAATTACATATGCACAATATAGTAGAGTTTTAAAACCCTCACATGGTATTTCAGAAGCGAGACTACAGATTTTGCTAGGCAGTCTAGTGGGGTTTTTTCAGTGGTGCTGGCAGACTACTCAAGTGGAGTCTGGAGAGCATTAGAAGCACTATGTGGAGGACTCTGTAGAAGAGAAACTCAGTACTGATCCTTTTCTCATAGTACTTGAATCTCCTGTCATCCTTTTATACATATCCAAGAAACTAAACAGTCTAGTTCCTTGCATATCAGCATAGTTAAATGAATTTATAGTCGTTGAGTATCTGTCCTGCAATGCATTAAGTAATTTAATTTCTGATAAATAACTTGCAAATTAAATGTTTCACTTCTGTTTGATTTTCTGAAGCATTCTTAATGGGCTTAGTAACTGCAGGTTGCTAAAAGTGATATTCATGCATCTTAGAATTACTTAAGTAACATAGTTAGAAATCTCTTTGAAGGCAAACTCATTTGGCTGTCTTGTGGGTATGCTTGAATTTTATTTTTTTTTTCCTGTTTCAGGTAAATATGCTGAAGATATATTTGGTGAACTGTTCAATGAAGCACACAGTTTCTCCTTTAGAGTCAACTCCTTACAAGAACGTGTAGATCGTTTGTCTGTCAGTGTTACACAACTCGATCCAAAGGAAGAGGAATGTAAGTTACCTTCTGCACTGAAAATTTCTTATTTTGTCAGTCAGACACCACTGATAAGTGAAATGGAAATAATAATAGCTTAATAGTTTAAATCATATTTATAAGAACACAGAGCAAAGCGTTATGAGAAAAATGTCCATTTCTATTTCTGCTACAGGTTGCTTTTATAGCCTTGAGCAGCTTTCTGAGCTCAACATTTTCATGGTTACTGAATGATACTGTTACCATGAACTTACATGAAAACAGCTACAGGAGAATGTGTCACTTCAGTAGTGTTATATGTTAGTGTTCAGAATGTTAATATTGAGTAACACTATGTGAATGCCTGGAGAATAAGCCTTTCCTCTTTTTTTTAACCATCCTACTAATTCCCATGTAAACCTTTCTCCAAGTAGGGTTTTTGCATTTAACTTGTACCATCTTGCCTTCTGTATGATTATAGTTCTATAGCTTCTTTTATTGATGCTACATAACCTCTTGCATTCTTCCTAAATAGATCATTAGGGTATGGCTCATGCCTGTAAGATAGAATTTATGTGAAATTTAAAGGATGCCTGGGCTTTGTGATGATTACAGGGACATTGACCACCTAATGTCTAAATTCCATGAAGTAAATGTATTGTTCATGGAATGAACTATGAAAAGTCTTGCAACCCCAAACAGTTTAGGGTCATCTAAACTATATGGTTAAGTCATTGAAAGTAAAGGAACATCCTATCATGAAAGATAACTTCAGATTGCCTGTGGGATCCAGTTTTAGAGTATAGAAAGCCATTTCAGTTCTGAATGTCTAGGTGTGATAATTGTGTATTGACAGGAAAAATGAAGTGTCAAACCAGGAGAATGGTTTTCAGGCTGCCTTTAGTTATAGGTGTCGAAATTTCACTAGTAGCAGAATTAAGCTAAGGGAAGTTTTGATTCTGTATTTCATGTGACATTAATTTTAGGACAAGTTTCAAAAGACAGCTGTTCACAGCTAGTAGCAGATTTTCCATGAAATCATGACTTGCCATGGGAAATTCTTACATTAATGGGATTTTCCAAGTCTCTTGACAACTGAGCATAAGTCATACATATACACTTCTTTTTCCAATTGTTGTGGTTTAAGCTGGCAGGCAGTTGAACACCCCACAGTTACTTGCTCAGCCCTGCCCTGCAGTGGAAGGAGGGAAAAAATTGGGGCAGCAGCGGGGTTGGAAAGTAAAATTCGTGGGTTGAAGTAAAGACAGTTTTATTAGTACTGAAAAGGAGGGGAAAATAATAATAATAATAGTGTTAGAATATACAAAGCAACTCATGTTCAATGCAACTGCTCACCAGCTACTGGCTGATGCCCAGCCAGTTCCTGAGCAGGAGCCCCCAGCCAGGTTTCCCCCTAGTTTATATGCTAAGCATGATGCCATGTGGTATGGAATGCCCCTTTGGCCAGTTTGGGTCAGCTGTCCCGGCTGTGTGTCCTCCCAACTTCTTGTGCCCCACCAAGCCTGCTCACTGGTGGGATGGGGTAAGAAGCTTGTCCTTGACTGCTGCTCAGCAACAACTGAAAAATCAGCGTGTTAGCAACATTATTCTCATCCTAAATCCAAAACATAGCACTGTAGGAGATACTAAGAAGAAATTAACTCTATCCCAGCCAAAACCAGGACACTAATAAAATACCATGTTTACTATGATCAAATAAAGACAAAAAATCTTTTCATTGTACCATAACAAATTGTCAGCAGTCATAATCCTGTAAGAACTGTAATACTCCAGAGTGTTAATGTCATTTCTGCATTTACTCTTGACAGCCTAGTTTTTGGTTTAAATCATAGTGGGATCTATGTTGATATGGCATATCTGGTATGTTAACCATTCACATTTCAGGAAAATGAAGAGGTTGTTTTAAGTCATTGAGTTAAAGCATCTAAGGATGATACAGAATAGAAGATGGAAAATTGTACTATCCTGAGAAAATGGCTTTTGACAATTTTGGCTTTAGGTTTCAGTACTAAATACCCATAACTATTTGATATAAGAGAATTGCTAGAAGTAGTTTTAAATAGTATGTAGTCCCAAATGCATCATATCAATACATTTTCACAATACTGTGTATACTGTAGCATTTGCTAAACCGTATAACTAAAGAAAAAGACACGACACTGCAGTTAAAGAAAAAAGGGCTGAGAAGAGGTCTACTCGATCAAGGCCAGAGTGGTTAAGTGAGACTGAAGCCTGATCCCCTGGATTTGTCTCTCACACCACAGAATAGCAGTGACTGCTCGTGCTTCAGAGGGACACGTGCAATCCTCAGTGGCAGGAGCTGTTAAATGACTAATTTTATTAACCTAAGAATATCTAGTCCTTGAGCCTTGCTCATTATTCGCAATCATTTGCCCACAGTGAGTCACCAGATGAGGACAAAGGAGATGAGAGGAAATTCCATATTGTATTTCCTTAAAAGTTAGGAATCAGGAAACTTTGTCCCTTCAGCATACTGTTTTGGGCTTGAATTTTAAAAATTCATCATAAATAGTTTTGATTTATTCCTAGTCTGGGCTAAAATAGCTAGAGTATGTTAATGCATGAAGGTGGGGGGCAAAACATTTGGATTTACCTTTCTTAACCTTCTACGCAAGAATTCAAGCAAATTTCAGTACTTCTTAGCTAACAGCATGAGTAAAATGGGCTATACTCATGAAATGAGTCTCATCTGCTAGCTCTTTGCCAGCAGGCAGTAATAGAAGATTTAATAGGTTCCTTTGGGCCCATGCTATTACACAAGAGAAAGAGATTAAGATTCATTTAAAGCTAAGTGGCATGAGCAAAAACAGCCCAAGTTGGATTCACTGAAGAAGGTGCAGATAGTTGACAAGATGTTTCTGGTACAGTCAAAGCAATAAGAAGCTCTGAATTTGTTTGAATAGTCTGTTTTCTCATTTTGAATTGTTACAGCATCTCTGGGAAAGAGTAAAACCAAAGTTGTGATTGTATCTTGAAGGACCTAATTCTTGATGAACAATCTTTCTGTCATAGAAGACTTGCTATGAACTTGGTTAGGTTTGAATTACTACACTGTTTTCAAATTCGTGATAATTTCATATTTTACTAGATTTTAAAAATATTGTGTTCTTTTCACATGCATGTATTTCTTTTTCCCTCAGAAGTAATCATAGCTGGGGTCTTTTTAGGGCTGAAAGAACACAGTCTTGCTATAAAGCTGAACTAAAGTTGACAGTTTCAGTAGCCCTGCAATCCTAAGCATTTCTTTATAACCATTTTTAATTTCAGTATTTACTTTATAAATTCAATTACTCTTTCCATGTATATGCAAATTTTATAAGTGAAATAATAGATTTTTCTTAATTGATCACATTTTTGTAAATTTATTTACATCTTTAAGTGTGAAGTGATGCTAAAAATAAATAACGTAATAGCCGTAGAAATCTGACAGTTTTTAAAAGAGTATTCATTTTAGCATTTATGTGGTTCTTTTTTAAAATGCTGGTACGGAGTACCTCTCCAATGTACAGTTGGAAAACAGTTGTGTATCACTCATAAATAAATAGTATCAGGGCACAAGCAAAATTCATAAACTCAGAATTTGTCAGAATATTTTTGTATCATTTTAGTGGCTCTTTAAATATGAGCCACCTAATTCTATTTAAATCTCAAACCAGAGGATTTTAATCTCAGGGGCAGTGGATCAAATTCTTGATTTTTATAGCATATCTGTTACAACTGTGACAAGCAACTTAAATAAACTTAATGGGGGAGCAGCCTGGCTGCTTCAGGAAAGGCATCAGTGTTCTGAGTTGTATTTCAGCAGGCTTCTGGCTTTGAGGGCATGCTTGGTGTTTTTTCTAAATATTCTATAAATGTTTAGAATTCTATAAATACGACATTCTAATATGTATAAATTCTATGCTTCTACTGAAGTGATAGTAATTCAGAAGTTTAGCTGAACTAATGCTAAAGAGATTTGACATTTTGCTATAGCAAAAGAGATGGCATTTGTTGGGTAGAAACCTAAAAACTTGATAGCTCGTTGTGGTCTATATACTTCTGTATGCTTTGAAAACGGGAGGCTCATTCCACTTTAAAATCAGGATACTCAGCCCGTTGTGAGACTTAGAAGGTAAAGGTAGTAAATGACAGTTAAAGGAGCAGGTTGCCATCTCTAGACTCTGAAGAGGAGCTTGGTGACTTGAGTATAAATGTAATCAAAGTTAAGAACAGGGAGGACATGAAAATTAGGCCATGCTCTCCATGTGTAACATGTTAAGTGGAGAATAACACTGTTGTCAATTCATTCATTAGAATTTTTACCCCCAAAGGCAAATCAAGAAAAAGGCCCTTAAATTAAATTGCATAGCAGGTTGCTTTTCTTCGCACATCTCCACTTAACAGAAGTTGGGTTTGAGTGTATCTCCCTCTCAAGGATTTGTACAACTGCTCTCCATGCTCCTTCTCAAATTTTCTTAGGCCCTTAATTAAATTTATGGGTTGTTTAGGAAGTAGATCAGTTTTAAATTAGTGTGTTCAAGGCTTAATAGTCCGTGGTAGGACCATGATATTGCATATTTTGTGTATAAAAAGAGAGATCTGGACAAAATGCCATTTGCTAAATGATGTGGCGGGTTTGTTGAGACCAGCAGATTCAGTGCTTGATGCTGCTGGGTGATTCACATCTCCTGAATAGGCTGTGTGGGGCTGCCTGGTTCTACATGCTGCATTTAAAGGAGCTTCCGAGTCCTCTTAAAATGATTGCACTGACATGTACATCTTCTTTTTGTTTGGCTGTAGTAGTTAAGCTACATACATTTTCTCCAAAGAGTGCTTGAGCTGGCTCAGAATTTTTTAAAAACAGTTATTTCAGAAGATTTCTATTTCATATGCGGATGACAAGCCCAAAGGAGAGTAGTGTCTGATCTACAGAAGTAATCTCTCTCATCAACTATTAAACCTGCAGTGACCAGTCAGAAAGATTCTGATGCCAGAGAAACCTAATATGTGTGCAATTCTGGTCATTGTTGAAGGGGCTAATAATTAAAAAGATTTACAAAATTAAGTAAAACTCAGACTCTAAGATTGCAGTGTCTTTGGGAACTGAGTCACACAATTCATTGCCTTCAGAGAATTTTCAACAGTGCCACCCTCTCGCAATTAATTACCTTTAATTGGAAACTTGCTCATAAGTTATTCATTCAATAGTGTCATTCTTTCCTCCCTGCACTTTTCAAATTGCTGCTTTTGCAAAGAGAAAGGGAATTGTGAGCAACTGAGTCCATTGATTTGTATATCACTTCCCCATGTCATTTAGTTCTGCAAGGAGTCACAGCTATGAGCTCATGGTCTTGAAAGTTGTCCTGATCATAAATTGTATATTTGAATGAGTGTAAGAGAATAAAAAAATCCAGTAACTTTTTCTTTTCTTTGGATGAAGTAAAATGTAGTATTTAATATATTTGAAAGGTTTAAAGTATCTGCTTTCTGTTAGTACACTGATGTGCTCCATACCTGACTTTTACAATAAATTGGGGATTGCAGTGTAGTGAGAGGCTGACCAAGGGGTAAAATGTTATTTACTGTATAGATTACAGATGTGTTGTTGTGTGTCATTAGAGTGCAATTTAAATACCTTCCCCCTCCATCCACCCTCTCCCCACAGTTTGTTGTTAATTACAAGTAAAAATGGACAGGCATCTCTTTTTTCAAAGCCAAATGTACAAAAGTTTAGCAATTTAGCTTTCTGACAGATAATTGTAACTTATGTGGAAAATATTGTTGTGTACAGAAGGTTAGACTGGCTGATATAATACATCTTTTCATACAATACAAACAGCAGACACAATAAAAATAAACAAGCATTTGTTTAGATTGTTGAGTGAGTGTTTAAATTAAATTGTGACTATCTCAACATTTAAGGAAATTATCTAAGACCCCATTTTTTATTCATTCAGTAAACACAAGTGGTGTAGCAGATGGACCTTCAGAAAATTATATCCATATGAAATTTAGGATCTTGGGGTATACAAAGATTCTCTTGCTAGTTAGGAATTAAGCAACTGGAAGCTTACATTTAACAGCATCAAGTCAAACGCCTGCAGCTTTTCCAACTCCTCCTTCAGCCACTCATCTCTTCTCACACCTGAATTCATACATCCAATTTGTCTGACCTGCCCTCTTGCTGTGCCAGTTTGTCAGCCAGCCAAAGCTGAGTGGCTGGGTGAGCAGCCAGGTTTTCACGTGTTCCCCCATGGAGGGGGTGTCCAGCAGGGCTCCTGTCTCCCGGCCAGCTGGCAGACTCAACAAATGGCTTTGTGCGCCGAGCCACGCACAGCCCAGCATTGCGCGGCGCTTGCCACGTGCGATTTACCTGATCCCTGCGGGTAGGCGAGTTGCATCCGTGTCACGATTCTCAGTATTTTGTGTGCCACGTCCTTGCATTTCCTGAGTAACATTGCTCTAATGTAGTCAGTTGTTTGGAATAATGGTGTGCTTTTCAGGCAATGCCTGTTACTGGGTATCAGCACAGGAAATGCAGCTCGAAATTCTGCAGTGTAGTTTTTCTGTGAAGACCTCTGCTGTGTATCTTGGGTTCAGAAAGTAACGATGCTTATTGCTGGGGATTTGATTGATTATCCTCAGGTGTGTTACCCCTTGGATGTGTTTACAAAAAGTGGAGTTTTAAGCAAGAAAATGGAAATTGTGAACTAGACTGGCTGTATTTGCTCACTGTAGAGCTTAAGGAATGCTAATAAAGAGTTTTAACTTGTGTTGGAAAACTCTTCAGTAAGTGACAGACAGTTAAAAACCTTGCAGGATTGCCAAGCAACTCTGAACAAGTACATTTGGTGTGATTTGTATAATGAACAACCCAAAGGAAAAGCGGTTGAAGTATAAAAGAATCTAATAAGTTTTTAGATGAGGTAAACCACAGTTCTTCTAGCTGTGAACTTTTGCCAGCAAATAACAACCTGTACTTCATGACAGGTACAAAATATGTAGGGTTATTTATGAAGGCAAAAATACCTACAGAAATTGAGACGCCTAGCTGACATTCATACATTATAATACTTCTTTCACACAGTTAAAAAGATTTCTGAGCAGCTAATTAAAGGTATTAAAAAGAACAAAAGACACTGTGATAAATTAGAACCTAAGGGTAAAAAGGAAGAAACTTCTCCAGGAATACACAGCCTTGCCAACTGTAATAAACTTCAAAAACCAAGCTGAAAATCAGATAAATCCTATATTTAGCCTCCCAAAGAATGCTGCCAATATGCTTAGGTAAGAAGACAGAACTGAAGGAATTGCCAGCCCTCTGGAAGAAATCCTGCCTTCTGCCCCTTTGTGATCATACAATAGAAATCCAGTTCTATGTGTGTGTACATACGTATGTGTACACTTCTATGTGTTACAGGAACCAGAGTAAAAAAAAAAAACAGTGTTCAGCTCAAACAGATTCGTTTTAAAAATTGTTGCCAAAGACCATAATGATGGACTGGGAAGTGTGTCCTCTCATCTTATGTAAAGGAGCACTGCTATCAACCTCTTTCTATAAAATAATCATTTATAGATAAAATACATGTGCTGA
Organism: Scytalopus superciliaris; assembly: GCA_013400415.1. Classification (NCBI taxonomy): domain Eukaryota; kingdom Metazoa; phylum Chordata; class Aves; order Passeriformes; family Rhinocryptidae; genus Scytalopus; species Scytalopus superciliaris. The sequence goes on along the minus strand of VXBX01008451.1, from coordinate 130,151 downwards.
AAATAGTGTCTTTGCTATATGTCTTAAAACTGTTTTCAGTATGGTTTGTGATTTTTTCAAAAAAGAACTCAAACCAGTGAAAGGGTCTGCTGCTTTATCTAATGGAAGTCAAACACTGGCTGCAAAGTTAGCCTTGAGACACACCTGCACCTCACAGATGTAGTAACTGAAGATCAGGGAGGGAGAGAAATAGGAGACTAAATAAGTATACAGTTTCCAGAATTAAAAGTGCAAAGCTTATCAGTTGTGGTCACTTTTCCATTAATCTTTTATCTAAATTTTAATGATTTTGAAACAGAAAGATGTGTGGGCTTTAACAGAAGCAGGTAAAATATTTGAAATCACTGTTTGATCTGTTGTGTTCACATAGTGTTGTTTTCCTTTGAATCTTACATAAATAATTCCTAATTAATGTGCTTAAAAAGTCCAAGTGGCTCATCTGAATTAAACTGAGAAGTCTCACCTCAATTAAACAGTCAGATTAAAAAAACATTCGACTAGTTTCATGTGTTGGGACACAGAATCACCTCCCAGTAAAACTCACTGATCTCAGTAGCATAAGTGATTTGATGGTTTGGCATCTCAGTGGGCCTTCAGTGGACCTGCTGTGTATGTGCAAGGAACACAGAGTTTGGCTTGCTGATGGCATAAAGATAAAATCTATACCTTGAGATAGAGAGTTTTTAGTACCAAAAGGATTATGAAATGGAGTTGGTAAACGTTATTAGGTACTTCTGAACTATGGAATGGGATTTTTTAGCTATGGTAAGCAATTTGTTGAACTACTTAGGAGAGACAGAGTTCTGCTATCCATCCTGATGAGAAAAATTTCCTGTGAAGTTAAATAGAGGATAATGTGCTAGAACATTAGAAACAGGTTTTTCACATTGTCTGACAATATCTTGCTATGGTAGTAGTGCTAGATGAATTTATATTTGCTGTAAAATGCCTAAGGTGCAAGTAATAATGCCTAATATTTATATTCTAACCAAAATTAGCCATTCCAGATTTAACCCAAATAAAATATTTTTGGTGGAGTTTTTTAAATGGCAATATCCCCTTTCAGTGTCACTGCAGGACATTACAATGAGAAAAGCTTTCCGGAGTTCCACAATTCAAGATCAACAGCTGTTTGACCGCAAAACTCTGCCTATTCCTCTGCAAGAAACTTACGACATTTGTGAACAGCCTCCTCCACTTAACATTCTCACTCCTTACAGGTTAGTAAAACAAAATCAATCAAAACCATTTTCTAGCTTATTTTATGTAATAGAGGCCATATCCAGGCACTTTGCTCATTTTGAGTAGAGCTTGAATACTTAAGGAGCCAGACCAGAACGTTGCAGAGCTGCTGGAGGAATAAAGGCAGCAGAAAACATTTATAAGCATTAAAACTTTACTCCATTTTACTCAAATTTTAATGCAGTGTAACAATGGTAAGAAAACCCCTTTTTTTATTATCTGTATTTATTAAACTGTGTAATGTTCTTGGATGTGAAGAAAATAAGCAGTTAAGTATGTAGAAAGAAAGGTCTTTAATGGAAATGAATGAGATTAGCTCAGGGTTAGAGCCGAGTGCTAATACCACCAAGGTTGTGGGTTTGATCCCTGTATGGGCCATTCACTTAATGGTTGGACTCAATGATCCTTGTGACTCCCTTCCAACTCAGAATATTCTTTGATTCTGAAATGCTGTTCATTGTCTCAAAGTTAATTTGAATCAGTAGCTGAACATGAGCAGCCACAGTTTTGCTCAATATTTTAACAGCAAGATTTGAGTTACTGGAGTGGGAGTTCTCTGATTTATGATAGTCTTTTTTGGCTACAGCTTACATTAAAGTTACCTTTCTAAAATTAGGACCTTGAATGCCAGGAAAGATAGTAAAGACTGATAGTGCTGGAGGTCAATGATCATCTTTTTTATGTTCCTCAGTAAAATATTTCAGGGTCTGAGATACTATGTGTTCCTTAATATACCTCTCCTTTGTCTTAATGTTTGAATTCATGTGTTGTCAAATAAATAGTATGCCCTGTTTGTGTCATTGTATTTCAGGGATGATGGAAAAGAGGGTTTGAAGTTCTATACCAATCCTTCATATTTCTTTGACCTGTGGAAGGAAAAAATGTTGCAGGACACTGAGGACAAAAGAAAAGAAAAGAGGAAGCAGAAGGTATGTATGTTAACTTTATATAGCTTCTGGTTGTTTTTTTTCCTGGAAATGGTTTGCTTGCAGATACGCCACTTTAATAACAATCCAAACTTTACAGAGTTGTCTTTATTCAACTTGACTTGTACGATGTCTTGTATTCACTCAATTCCATCAACTTTAACAAATAAATGATAATAATAATAGTAGCAGTAGTAGTAGTAAAATAATATAGAAGGATCTAAAGCTTTCATACTTCAGTCTTAATGTAACTAACATGAGGTTTGCCAAAACTTTTAAGTACTCTAGCAATGATTCAAAAAGGAGAAATACAGCAAGAATAAAGAATTACACTCAAACATTTGTTTGTAATATAAAAATTTGATAGTCTCACAGATAGGAAAGTTTGAAGGACATTCCAATACATATGTTTAAACTAGAAAGAAATTAGTAGGAATAGAGCACCTTACTTATATTTTTTTTAAATTGAACAAGCACTTTTGCTTATTTTGTTTCACCATTATTCTCTATATTTCATAAGTAATAGAGTAAATATGGGTCAAATTCATAATTTCATTTCAGACTTAGAATGAAAAGCTACTCAGTTATTTTTCTCTATATTATTCAGGTGCTTATCCACTAGACTGAAGTTTCTGGCTCTTACAAGTGTTTTTGGTTTACACATCATGTTTAGCTGGAAAATAATTTTTCTTGCACTCGAATTGGAATTGTTTTCTATTATTTTGTGTCTGATGTTTATATGCAGCTAATTAAAGAACACTGTCTAAGTTGTCAGTTTTGTTTGCACAACTCTCCTACAGCAGAAAAATCTGGATCGCCCTCATGAACCAGAAAAAGTGCCAAGGGCACCTCATGACAGACGGAGAGAGTGGCAGAAGTTAGCCCAAGGTCCAGAGCTTGCAGAAGATGATGCTAACCTCTTACATAAGCACATTGAAGTTGCAAATGGCCCAGCTTCGCATTTTGAATCAAGGTTCCTTTTTGTTCTTTCTGTCCTTTATCTAGTATATAGATAGTATATTATCTAGTATATAAACCACATAGTGATGATGCTTGAGAAATGGTCAGTGAAGGATGAGGTGCTACTGCTGTTCTTGAAATGCACTGGAAATCATTGACTTAGCTTAATCAAAACTCAGTTTTAAAATACTTACTGTGTCTTTTAAGGAGTAGTTATTATGTTGTTATTTTCAGGACTAGCATGTATCCTCATTGTGTCCTTGGGGATGGTGTTGTCCTCTATAGCTTGAAGAAGGTGTGGTGTCACTGCTGCAAGCTTGCTCCCAAGTGTGTCACTACATTGCTCCAGTCTTGACCTACAAAATCCCTGTTATTCCAGTCTCTTGATTTTTCTTAAGCAAACAGTGCCAAGACTATATGGTGGGTGTAATATGAACAAATGTCCTCTTGGAACTCAAATGAGAATGCTGAGCTTCTCTTTACTCTTGAACAATTCTAAGATTTGATTGACATTTCTGATTATAGCCTATTACAAAATCCAGCCTGTTGAATTCTCATTTCACAGCATGTATTTGCTGGTGGCTAAAAGTAGCATTTCACATGGTGAACACCTTCTGTGTTTATGCTGCTGGTGTTTGTGTGAAACTAAGTCCATTTTACCAACCAAGAAATGTCTGATTGCAAAGAGGGCTAACAATTAATATTAGGAGATTTGGGGGTATGGTTTTGCTGGGGGTTTTTGTTTGCTTTGTTTTTTAAATTCAGAAGTATTTATTGTCCTTCAGAAAACAGTCGAAGTTTTCCCCCTATCCTTCTCTTGCCAGAAGTGTACGATAAGAGATATTTTGTTTTGCTTTTTAAGGTCTTCAAACAAACTCAACAGTGATGATGAATAATAATGACAACTCTAGGAGAGAGTGTTTGCTGTCTGAAAAATGAAAAAACCTGCTTGTTGAAAACTTAGCTCAATTCAGAATATGAAAATGGTCTCAGTGCATTTCACTCAGTGGGGTACAACTGAAGTCATGGTGATTAGCATATTTCTAGGAACAGCTGTATAGCATTTCTGTGAACTGCTGTGTCAAGTCGTTGGCAGAAATATTTGCTTTCCTGTTGTTGTTCTGTTACATTGTGTACTTTAGACAGGCCTGTTGCAGGTATCCTTTTGTATTCAGGATCCTGGCCTAAACCTTAATTATCTCAGTACCAGTAATGCAATTATGAATAATGCTGAAGTGCTTGGGAGCACTACATGTGCAGAGCATATTGTTCAGAGACAGAATAGCACCATGCTTTGGAATAACAGAGTAGAAAGTTCAATAGGTGGTGGCAGTACATGGAAATGTACAGTTTTGCTCTACTAGTTGGAAAATGTTCTGCAAACACTTTTGTGAATTTAATAGAGATTTAAAAAAAGAGTCTGTAATCAAGTACATAATTAAAATTTCCTAACTGATCAAGTCCTTGAGTTGTGTCCAAAGTTGTCATTAACAACTAAGTTGAATCATCTTTATTTATTGCTACTACTCAATAATAGATATTTATTGAGTCTTATGTCTGTTAAAATAGTGAATTCTCTGTATATATTGGAATATAGATCATCTGACAGAAGTTCAGCTAAATTATTCAGTTGTAAATTCTACCATTCTAACATTGATGGATATTTCATGACTTAGAAGAAAAGTTCTGATTGCATTGCTGTGTTTACTTATCTCAAAATAATGTGACTAATAAACACGAAGGTCACACACATGCTGTAGAAACTATCTGATATACCTGTCAAAATCAAACCCTTGAGCTGCTAGAAGCAGTGACAGGGAAATTGGATTGAATTATTGAAAAGCCATGATGTACAATATGCAATATTAGTGCAGAGAAGATACTTGTGTTCAGAAATCAAACTGAAGTATAGAACAGTAACTGAAGGCTCTAATACTTGCTTTTACTAAAGATTAAATTGGATCATTTTTCACTGCTCTCTTACAGATCTCAAGCATATGTGGACCATATTGATGGATCATATTCCCTTTCTGCATTACCCTATAGCCAGATGTCTGAACTTCTGAACAGAGCTGAGGAGCGAGTGTTGGTCAGACCACACGAGCCACCGCCGCCACCTCCGATGCATGGAGCAGGAGATGTGAAACCCGTGCCTCCTTGTGTTAGGTACAAAGCAGTCGAGCCACATGCAAATTTATTGGGGCATTTTAGTTTTCTGCCACTCACTGATAGTCATTTGTATGATTTCCATGCTGTCCAGGCAGTACACACATCCTGAGGGCTTGTGTCAGTCCACAGCCCTGATGTGTCTGCAGCATCAAGGGCACACAGAAGCTGGACAGAAGGCCACCATCTAAAGTAGGGTGCCATGGTGGAGACAGGCCTTACCTTGCCATTAATACTGCAACTGTGTTGCCTTCTGTGCTGCTTTAAAGGTAAACCAGAGGGAGAAATGAACCAACTCGAGAGATTACATGTTAGAGTTGCAATTTACTAAAAAGATTATAATAAATACAATGATACAGAGAAAAACTGGGTTTAACCCACAAAAACATGTATAACCCAGCACCCTGGGGCATGAACAGAATGGTGTTCATTAAGCCCTGTGCTGAGAACCACGTGGTCCCCCTGCGTGCAGAGCGAAAGGAAAACTTCTTGTTGAGGGTGATGGTCAAAGTCTGGTTGAGAGTGGCAGTCACAGTCCTGTTGAGGTTCTGGTCCTCCTCTGGATCCAACCAGTGGTAGCACAAGTCCCAAACCCCGAAGATTATATATGCTCAGATTCAGCTGGGAATGCCCAGTGCATCCCCCAGGGCTGGGAGTTTCACAATGGGTGATTTAACTCTGTGAGTCATGGGATATTTTTGGAATCTTTGATGGTCCAGGTCATTGCAACTGCCTATTGTGCCAGTCCCTAATAGCCTTTCAGCAGACATGGCCCCTCAGGCTGGGTGTGAAGGTGCTGATGCCTCCCTGGAGGGGAGTTATCTCAGCTGAGTCACTGGTGTGAAGACAGAAACACTCCCCTGTCCCTCAGGGTTCTTTAACACCCAACTTGTAGCCTGAGGTGTCAAGTGTGCCCTGGGCAGCTGCTGCAAGTGATTCATTATTAGCAGTTCATCAGAAATAACATAGAGGGTGTAGAATACACAGTGTTGGTTACACACATACAGTGATAAACTGGTTCAGGGTGCTGTAACTAGAACATCTTCTGGGTTAAATGGCAAGACAAATAACTTTATGGAAAATGTTTCTATGAAATATGTTGACATCTTGGGACGTAGCTTTGGAGTATTGGAAATTTGTATAACTGAGCTGTGTTTCAGCCTACATGAAAGGAAGAGTATATCACAGCAAGACACACTAGCTGTCAAAAATATATATTCATCAGATTTGCTAAATGGCAAGTGCTTCCCCTCACCACCCCCAGGTGTTTTTATTTTCTGTTTCTCTGTGCCTTTCCAGAACTGGATTCATACTTCAAATGTTTTTTAGAGTGAGGATTTGATCGTCACTCCCTTGTTGTTTTAAACCCAAAATCTTACATTATGGTCAGGTACCTACAACTTGGAAAGAGGATGGTTAATTCAAATCCACTTGCTACATCAGCAAGATGTTAGTCTCTTGAAAAAAATTACTTTTTACTGTTTAGAGGATCATACACAAAAATGCAGACTAATTTTCCATAACAGCTAGAAGAAATTGTCTAGTGGTCTTTCAGGAAAATAACTTTACTGTTCCCTTTTGTTTTCTTCAGTTCACCTATGCATTGCACTATAACAAGTATCTATCATATAAACTATACTTTTCTGTACAAAGAATTGATGACCTTTGTTATTAGCTTCACTCGTTTTGTCATCACACCTTAAATATGTGTTTCAGATTAACTTGTCCTCATTGTTTGTACTGTTTTGTTTTGTTTTTAAAGTTCTGTGAATCAAAGCAGTTAATCAACTGCTAGTTCCCTTACATAAGAAAAATAATTTGGCTTTACTTAGAACAACAGGGAAGAATTATGCTAGTATAGGAAACCTTAATAAAGATACAGGTTTGTAAAAGAACATACATTTGGTTAATAGCTGAATTTGAGCAGAGATCTGCTGGAAAACTGATGCATATTCCATACTGAAAATTGGATTTCCTTGTATATGAGATATGAATGAATTCCTTGAAATCATCATAATACATAATGCTCTTTAATACCCAGGGTTCTATGTTCTTAAGTTGCAGAAGTGAATCTCTTACTCTTTTTTGCACTCTCTAATAACTTTGTTCTGTTATTGGATGTTGCAGTTCTACTACTGGCTTGGTAGAAAATCGTCCTCAGTCACCAGCAACAGGCAGAACACCAGTGTTTGTGAGCCCCACTCCTCCTCCTCCTCCACCACCACCTCTTCCATCTGCTTTGTCGACTTCATCATTAAGAGCTGCAATGACCTCCAC